>WOGN01000746.1:0-22385 GCA_015342105.1 Leptinotarsa texana | reverse complement strand
CACCTCTATGCAGGATGTGTGAACAGGAAGATGAAACTGTCAGGCATGTCCTATGTGAGTGTCCGGAGTTATCGTCAGTAAGAGAGTGTGTGTTTGGCGAGTCTTGGCCTACACCTGCCGATATAAAGGAGATGTCTCCCACTGACCTGAAGACCTTCCTGGAAATGACAGGATGGACGATGACCTAGGAGGACAACTCCTCGGGAGGATGTACAATGGGTCACATTGTACATGTGGCCTAAGTGCGTGGGCTTACATTCACCTTCCCTACCCTACAGATACAGATACAGATATAGAGGTCTTGTTTTCACATAAGAGCCGGTAGACAAAACCCTTTTGAAAGAACTATTTTTCTCTTTGAATTTGAATTATATCTTTCGTCGGTGGAATTTATTTTAGGCAGGGTTGAATATTTGAAAATTCTACAAGAGTTTCAGTGAATTGTCGTTCAGTGTTCGTATCGGAAGGTAGTTGTTTCGAATCTGTTTTCTTTCCTCCGGTTAGTATCAGGCAAGATGTATAAAGTATCCCTGGAACCCTTTCCCATGTTGAATATTTTGTAACAAACTTTCGACCTACGGCAGTCTTGATGAGGAAATAATGAAAAGATCCTAAAAGGTGCAGCCTGCCATTCACAGAGTTGCTGAGTACACTTAAAAATGACACTGCTTGACAATGTCAAATTGGTAGTTACTTCAATTTTCAGTGTTATTTATATATGAGAATGAATTTATATCATTTATCATGGACATTGTGGTCCATGAATTATAGCTGAATAAAATACTAATGACAGACTTCGATTCTTTCCCCATCTATCAACATGTGTACAAAGTTTTGTCAATTTCATTTCTCGGGCCAGTTGGAATACTCAAAAAATCTTTTTTCTGTGAAGGGAAAAAAGTTTGACATTTTATCTCTGATGACAGTTAACAAAATGTCATATTTTATGAAATAACTTTTTCCCCTTGGGAAACAATAGTTCGACAATAGTTCGAAAATAGTTGAATTTTCTTGTGTTGAAATGAAATTATATTTTGTTCTGCTATTAACACAACTGCCGTTGATTTACCTGGTTGCAAAACGGGTATGGGTGTTATTTCAGCACTGCCAAACATTCTAGACATTTTATTAACTATTTCTGTCCTGTGTGCTATCGATTCATCAACATACCCTTCAGCGACCGTTGATGTCTTCCAACCGTCATGTTTCTTTAGTGTTAGTGTCATCAAGTCTCCCCCAGATTCAACTAAAAGTGTAGCAGGCGATTTTCGAAATGAATGACCTGTATATGAATTGGCATTTTCAAGTTGAAAAAAATTTGCCACTGCTTCAGGTACCTTATAAAACTGATTGCTACCCACAACCTGATTGATACATTTTCCATTGCGACATGCATGAAACAGGCGGCGATCCTTTGGTGCTGCTCGAAGAAGGACTATGTAAGTACATTCGGTTGAATTTAATATACTCTTCAGTAACTACAAATCTCCTGTTTACATTATTCTTTGTTCGCTTGAGTTTCACAATTAATAACGTTCCCGAATCTTCAATACCATCTAATGTTACCTGGCTGATTTCACAAATTCGACAAGCTCCTGCAATCCCAAATACAACAACAACTTTGGCCATTAAATAAACTTCATCGGGAGCATTATTTAAAAAGTTACTAATATGTGTACTCTTTTTTTAACTTGGTTTGGAATTGTGCTATTAACGAGTCAGTGAAAGTTTTATTTGAACTATTCATAAAATAAGTTAAAACAGTATATGTCATTAATTCTCGTTCTTCCTTATACAGTGTGTAAAAGCCAAATAGAATAAATTCATTATTTCGGTTACTGTATATATTTGAAAAAAATCCCGAAACACGTCGAATGTAAATTGTAATTTGACATTCTTCTATAGGTTTGTGATATGTTTTAGAAAGGTCTTATCATTCTCTATTCAAAAATATTATCGCTTTCAAGTTATTGCAACAATTAAGATAAAATGAATTAAAATCATGTAGTTACCGAAATTCGATAAAATACACTCAAAAACCAAAATGTAATACAAAACGAAATTAACTGAAGAATACGAAATAGAACAATGGATGTTAATGAAGTTGATGTTCAAAATGTTCACTGCGAACGTTTTGGCAATATCCTAATCTCAAATAAAACTGTCTTCTAACATTATTTAACATATCGGGCGTGACCGACCTAATCCCAAGCTTTATTCGTTCTTTTAAGTCATTCAAAAATCTAATTATGGAAGATCTGGTGATCGCGCTGGCCATTCAATCGATCTTCGCCTTCCTATCCACCGATTGAAAAATGTTGTATCGAGGTATTGCCGGACATAACCTTGGTAATATGGTGGTATTCCATCCTGCTGAAACCATATCGTATTCACTAGAACATGAGGGTTTCCTGGATCTCGATATGAATTTGCTAAACTTTGAATGACATCATTTTGAAGTAGTGCCAAATAATTATCGCCATTCAAGTTGCCCCCAAAGGAAAAGGGACCAATAATATTGTTTCCTACAATCCCTTTCCAAACATTAACTTTTTGAGGGTATTGCGTCTCTCAACCAGTGAAGATTTTCCGTTGACCAATAGCGGCAATTTTGCCGATAACAATTAAGAGACAATTAAGAGACAAAGTACACTCATCGGAAAACATAACTTCTTCTAATTGGATGATATTGTCATCCAACATAACCATCTTTTGCTCACAAAAATCATCTTCCAAGTGCTCCTGAGTTGGTATTATTTTATTATCATATTATATGTTTACTTACGATGTATGCCAAACATTGAATGTATGCATCAAACTCAAGCATCACATCTAATTTGAGTTCCTCACTCATTTCATTGGCAGCTGCTTTTTTATCTGCCCCACATGACCAATCGCGAAACTGCTTCTCTATTTTGCTTATTGTTCCGTATGATATGAGAAATAGGTGAGCTACTTCCTGTTGTATTCGACTTTCATCATCTCTGTAACCAATCATTTGTGAAACTGTCATGTTATGCATTTCCGTTAATTTAACCATTTGTCAGATTTGATGTTAACGAAATTTGAACTTAAATTAAAATACTAATAAATATTTTTATAACATACAAAACAAGCTTACAAAGCGTTTGCAACGGAAAGTATTCATATTATTGTAAAGGATGCCACCTAAAAAGAACATTGCTATGGTTTTTGCTCACTTTCTTATTATCAATACCTTAACATGACATTAGTTTTGAGTATATTGCAACTGTATTTTATCGAATTTCGGTAACCACATGATTTTAATTTATTTTATCTTAATTGTTGCAATAAATTCGAAAGCGATAATATTTTTGAATAGCACATGAAGAGGTATTTCAAACGATATACCACAAGCTTTTACTTCCTATATAAAAAATTGCGGGTTGTACCTGTCATTCGACGGTGATTGTAGGAGTAGCAGTTTTCCGTTGAAGTATGTTAAATTATAACTTAAATTTGACGTATTTCGTGATTTTGTTAAAATATATACCGTAACCGAAATAATGAGTTTACTTCATTTGGCTTTTACACACTGTTTTGTTTTTTCATACTACAAACTGTGTTGATAATATTTCAGAAACTTCGAATAATTACTTTTATTTTCAATGAAGTATTATTCAGTTGGGTACTTTCAATTTTTAAATTTTTCAGATTGAAGAAGGAAAAATTCCCAAAAATTAAAGAGAATATGGTAAGTAAAGGCGATGGTATCTTCCCTTCCGAAGACGCTATCTATGAAATTGATATGAGCCTCAATCCATGAGTATAAAACATAAATGAGGCTCTACAAGTAGCAAAACCAAGTTTCGACGTATAATCATCCTCTAACTTTCTTTGCAGTTTTCATTGCAACTACTTCAAACGAGCTTTCACGATCCAATACCAAACAGCGCTGTTTCTACCAGCCATGCAGTGATGCTAGGCTGAACCACGAGTGCCTTGCTGAACTCACCTACCCTTGAAGGACAGGCCTGAGTGAGAAAAGGCGATGACAGCTCTTCTTACAAATACGATACCCACGGGATAAACGATGACTCAGTCTTCTATCCCATAGGTAGCGTTTGACTTTTTCAATGGTTAACTTTTCAAGAAATACTTCATTGTGTGATATTTAATAAACAGTTTTACAAAAACGCAACACGTGGTTCGCTATAGAATGTCTTCTTCAGGCGTGTCTTCACTACTGTACGAGGTCTGTTCAAAAAGTAATGTGAATGTTCAAATTAGGCGGGCGATGCACATTCAAAAAGCGATTTTTTCACTTGTTTATGCTGGTACATTAGTTTTGAATATATGTTCACAGTTTCAGTTGTTTAGCATGTTTACTTTTTTGGTGAGAGGCTTAAATGTTAGAAGTGTTTTCCGTGTTAGGCAATTTTCTGTTACTAAAAAAAAAGGATTAGGAATGTACTCTAATTTTTGTGTAAAAAGTATAATTGAGTGGTCAAAACACTTGAAATATTGTTTGTTTACAAGTGGTATACAGGCTTCCCACAGAGGGTTGAGAACATGTTAATGATGACGCTCGCTCTCGACCCCATGGCACATCAAATTGTCATAGAGGATCGTGAAATCACAATTAGAGAAGTTGCTGAGGATGTCGGCATGTCGGTGGGCTCAATCCATGCAGTATTTTCGGAAATTTGGGACATGAAGCGTGTGGCAGCAATATTCGTTTCAAAATTGGTGAATTTATTGTTGAATGACGTCAACGACGTCATATAAGGCATATACCATAGGTATATGCCTTACACTCCAAATTCGATCAAATGTTGAGGTTTCAGGAGTTCTTGCCACATGGTCGTACTGTCATTAAGGAGTATTATGCGCCGTTTGCGAGAAGCAATACGAAGCAATACAGTGGTCTGGTAAAAAATTCAAGACTTTTGCATCACCTGCTCACTTTTCATAACTTTTTCGTAATTTTTTGGCCAAAACAACACAGTATTCATGCCTCAGTCACTGTATTAACCAGATTTGGCCCCCTGAGTTTACAAGATTGAAGAGACGGCGTTTAAACGACGATTGAGGAAATGAAAGAAGAATTGCTGAGAGCCCAAAGCCATAAACAAAACTGCCTCGAGGATTGGAAAAAACGCCGGCATGATTTTTATTACTATCATTATCACTTCATTTTCAGTAAATGATTGACTAATGGTATCACTAATGGTATTATTATTGACCAATACGAATAATACAAACACTTCTAATACTATATCTTCTATCACTTCTGTATCTGTAGAGTAGGGAGAGTGAGGGTAGGCCCACAGCACTTAGGCCACATGTGACCCATTGTACATCATCTCAAGGAATTGTCCTCCTAGGTCAACGCCCATTCTGTCCTTTCCAGGAAGGTGGACAGGTCTCTGAGAGACATCGGCAGGTGTAGGCCAAAACCCTCCGAACACGCACTATTTTATTGACGATAACTCCGGACATTCGAATAGGACATGCCTGACAGTTTAATTTTTTTGTTCACAGATCCTGCATAGAGGTGTATCCACTAGCCCCATATTGTGGAGGTGTTTCCTTAGTTGTCAGAGGCCAGTCAGAAATCCTACTGTTACGGCGTAAATTTTTCCTGGTCATTGCCAGATATTTCTTCGGCACCAGCTTCCCCAGGTCGCCCAAGGTGATCCTGGCAAGATTGCATCCTTTGGTTTCATCACATCTCTTTAGGAATTGAGCATGTAGGTGTATGCCACTGGGTCCTAAAATTCTTAGTCCAACCGCTTCCTTGGCTAAAGAGTCCGCAATGCGATTACCTTTACTCCTGTCGTGCCCTTTCATCCACCTCAGGGTAATGTTATTATCTACCGAGGTTTTGGCTAAATCTTGGTGGCACTCTAGTACTAGCCCTAAGGTCTTTTCAAGGCTAATAGGGCTTGTCTGCTATCAATGCAGATTGTTATGTTTTCGCCAGATACTCCTGTCCTTGTGTTATTTCTTTTGTGGCGATTGAGATACCAGCCATTTATGTTTGAACCACGCTGGTTTTTCACCATTCCCCACCTGATCCTTAAGCTTAGTAATCTGTAGTACATTCCACATCCTGAGCGTTCTTTGGTTTTTGATCCGTCCTCCTTCTAATACCATAAGTATCTAAATCATATCCGAATGTTTCTTCGAGTATTCTAAAAATCATCCCGAATCGAAGAGGATTAATAAAGTTTTTTGTAATATTCATACATTTGAAAACATTATGCTTTTGAAAGCATAATGTTTTCAAATGTTATTTTTTGGTGTCTGCGGCATCAACTATAGTCATTCATGTAACGTAGCACAAGGAATCCACACCTTCAGTAGATTCGTTCAAGAATAATGACAGTGTAAAAGCTATTTTCCGGGTTTTTTTGACCATGGTACTCACATTATCTCATTCGAAGATACTGTAATACTCGATAAAACTCTAAATTACTATATAAGAATATAGAATCAGGCAATAGAAATTCAAAAACGTCGGGATAATTTCAATAGGAAAGAAGAGGCAATGAACATCAATAAAGTTTGGCTACCTGTTGTTAGAGTTACATGAACAATGTCACGTCATCCAATTAGGAGAAACTAAACCACGCTCACTAATAATAATGTAAATAAAATTAAATAAGTCAAATACTAGCATTGTAGTAAATGCGTTCGGTATAGCGGAAGCACCAGCGACCTTTATCACATCTTCTATGATAATGTCTACCGCAGTAGTAGGAAACATCAGTAAAAACCTGCAGGCCACGGCCAAAAAAACCGGAAAATACCTTTCACACAATTATTTCCGACCGTGTTTACATCATTTGAATAATATCAGAGATGTACCAATTTTGTATAAATCATTTCAGTTACCTGATTCTTGATTTCTTCATTTTGTAATCTATCAATTTGTAAACCTACTTTTGTTAATTAAAAGTATGTTTTCATGGGGAAACACCTAATTTTGTTATAACATAACACAGTAAGAGGCATTCGAACTCACGACCCTTGGGTGTTGGTTGTTATCATTTGACAGATGACGTAATAGTAGTATAGATTATGATTTTTCTTGAGTAAATGAGTAAGAATGAAAAATAAGTGACACTGTTTTTCATCAGAAACCACGAGAACCCACCCGTTTCAAGTTTTTCTAAAATAAAATTCTAGATGTGAAAACCACACACAACAACCAAACAATATAGTCAACAAAAACGGTTACACAAAGTAAAATCAATTGGTGTATTTTTAGGCCGTGGCTCAAGGTCGAACACTTTTCTGCCAGAAAAATTAAGAAATATAAATTTCGTATAATATCTAACAGTTTTTTATAAACGGTTTTCACAAAATGGATTAGAATTTTATCCTCGCTCCTCCTCCCTTTGATGCACTGGATGTAAAATGCATTTTACACCCGCTTTTTAATGGGAAATGGTTCCAATTTCGGTAATAAGAATATTTGAAAAAACGTACGAATATATTGGGAAAACACATTCTATTTACCAGCCTTCCAGAATAAGTTCTGTTTCTAAAGCCTACATAGATTTCCTATACAAATATGTCGGTAGCTTCTTCGAAGTGGATATATCACAAAAGAATATATGGGAAAAGGGAATGCTTAGCACTGAAATACAAAAAAACTACAATTATATAAACCACGATTCAGTATAAATGATACTTACCACTTAGTGGAAAATATTAAAAACATAAATCTTTCCGACAACGCTAAATTAATATCAATAAAAACAATTAGCTTAGTTTAGCGCCTTTCAGACAGAAACCACGCCAAATATTCAAACACGAAATTTTAGATTTGTTAAAGATTTGCGCACCTCAAAATTATTTTCAATTCAATGACAATATATTTACTCTTGTAGGGAGGGTCTAGGTAGTAATAGGTAACTGCTTGAGTCCCTTGTTAACCTGCTGCCTTTATTTTGATAAATTATTACTGTTTGTAATAGTAGTAGTGTAGTATTTTCGTAGAAGTCACTTCACAAAGCAAAATGGATGAAAACAATTTAATATATCAAAATGATATTAAATAAATAGCAGACGGAAAACACATACAATAATTTTTTCCAACGGAAACATACCACAACTGAAGAGTCAATTATAAGAAACAACTAGGGTTAATACATATAGCAAGTACATTTATATTTAACTCGACACAAGGTTTGCGGTAGACAGAAAATAATGAATACCTGGATCACATTATCAAATAAGCAAAATCAAAGGAAAGCCTGTGTGGGAATGTGAATGTGAACAGGAAAACTGAAGATGACATAATCATGAATGTAGAGTACTTCGCACTATATTGTTGGACTCTACAGAAAGACTCAACGACGAAAACGAAAGTTGAGAAAAATATTAACTCTGGGGTATTAGTAATCAAGAAACCAGTTCTTTTCTGGAGCAAAAAATCAAAAGAAATGACTAAAAACAAGCAAAACTCAAGATGGAAATTCATCTAACCATCATACTTTCGGCCTATATCATTGCTTTCGGCAATCTTGAAAATAATTGAAACACTTGTTAAAAACAGAATGTTTAACTTCTTAAGTAATCATAACATAGGTACTATGCAAATCTCAATAAGGATTCCAAAGCCATAAAAATACAAGCGAAGCAATCTTGTCTTTTCTGTAAGATGTATATATTGGTTTAAATAATAACGATCTATTGGGGCAGTATTCTGTGATTTCTCAAAAGCGTTCGACTGCGTGAACTATGAAACACTAATATTTAAACTTCAGTGCAATGATTTTAGAGGATTGTCACATAACTGACTTTACAGTTATCTAACAGGCAGGAAGCAGTTAGTGAACTTCCAAGAAAATACATCGCATATTGAGAATAATACATCAGGTGTACCTGATGGTCATATCCTTTTTCTGCTTTATCTGAATGATCTAGTAAACACTGATATTAAAGGAAAGTTTACACTTTTTGCTGATGACACCACGATCCTTTGGCGTGGGACAAATGAAGATAATCTCAGAAACATTATAACTCTGGATCTCTATATAGGGTTAAACAGTGGTGCGATTTGAACTCCTTATGTTTCAATACAAATAAAACAAACGTAGTTTGCTTCAAACTCAATTTTGACGACTTAATTATAGAAAATCACGCTATACATAGTCAACAAAACAAAATTTTAAGAGGCATTTATAGATGATAAATTGAAATTTGATAAGCATATAACAAATTTATGCAAGAAATGACATCTGGCTGCTATGCAGTTCGAGTTATTTCTAACGAACTCAATCAATCCTCAGCCCGAACTGTGTATTTTTTCTTGATAGAGTCGCACTTGAGATATGGAATTGCCTTTTGGAGCTTTTGTAGTCAGCAACTACTAAATTCAGTATTCGTTCTGCAAACAGGGCTGTCAGATATATATGTAGGGCAAAATCACAAGACCACTGCAAACCATTTCAACTCTTATATATATCTGTAATGATTTATTTAGGTATTTATTATCTGTAATGGTTTATATATTGTTTTATTTATGTGTATTCGTATATGTACGTTTTTTAATCCTATATATCATAATTTTAATATTTTTCAAAAACTTTAACATTGTTGACTTCATGAAGTTTCACTAGCTTTGTCAATAAGGATTTCTTGGACAACAAAGGGTGATTGATTGATTGATAATCATCAAGTTTAATAAAAGGAATAATATAAGTGAATCAAAATTTACAATTCATTGTTTTCCAGATACTTTCAGAATTCCTACTATTTTCTGTATTTTTTTTATTTTCAGTTATAAAGTAGGTAGGACGATAAAATCGATACGATAAAAATCATACAATCATTCTATATATACCGGATATATCGACGTACATACCTACCTTGGATATTTTGACATTTGTTGGTAAAGAAACTCCATACTTAATTAAACAAAAAATGTAGAGAGACACAAAGGTTTATTCTCAAAAAGCGAATGGTAATATGCCAAGTCAAACTGGTTAGAAAAACTCAAATAAATTAAAAGAAAAGTCGGTATTTGAATAGATTCCTCTTCATTTGAAGTATGTTTTTATTGTAAAATGTGTTGTTACCTAATATAATGTTCCCTGTATTTATATTCTCAAAAAGTACTTAAAAAGTAAAAAAATACTTTTTTGCAACAGTTATTAGAATCGTGTGGATGATGTTCCGTCTTTTTCATATACTTTCATTGATAATTTCAAAACAAAACCGAGGAAGATATAAAACATATGAAAAATTAATATCCCTAATAGTTTAATTTTCCATCTGATGAATTAGTGTGACAGAATCAATGGAGATCATTTCTGTAAAATTACTGAAAATGTACTGCGTAAAATTTACAATTTTCTGTGGAACCAATCAAATCCAATGCTACACACTAAAACAAACATTCAAGAATCGCCCTCTATATGTAGAAACGAGTCGTCCCACCTCCTACTACAAACCTATATGCAGTTAAATCACTGAAAAACAATCACGAAACCTTAGTCGGAGTTGGCTGACTCGAAAAATAAGCCAAGAAAACAAAAACACAAAAACAGCAAAGATAAGAATCTTCATTAAATTGTGAATAGCGAAGCTCTAAGTATACAGCAAGAACTCCTGTTCCGAACTGACATAGCAGGCAGATAAAAAGGGAGTGGCCAAGTCAAACAGTGGAGGGGATGCAGCGTTGAAGAGGAGTGGCTTCGGCGCTATAATCAGCTCGAGGCTGATATACCGCTAACATGACTTGCAGCAACTTCAATTCAAGCGAAAAAGGTTCGTCTTACAGACCACTTAAAACTGACATTTCTATGAAGTGTTACCAGTATTGATGCTTTTGTTCAGACCAAAGATGGCTACTATTATAGGATATCCACAGCACCCCTATATTTTATGTGATATAGGTTTTGTATGAACAGCCAACTTGATTTTACACATTAAATGCGGTTTTAGTTCAAATGTTTATCGTTTAATCGAAATCTCAGTTTTTTATTTGTCTGGATATGGTGTTTTGAATGTGGCCTGCTTAGGTTATTAAATGGTCGAGCATTGAATGATTTGGTATTATTATTGGTGATGATTTTTCTGAGAGAGAGGGAGAAATGTAAGTATGTGGATTCAACTTGAGAAGAAGGTTTCTGCCAAGTGTGGAAAACAATATTGATAATTGATAGGGAAAAACGTCAGAAAAAGATTTATCCAAGTACCTAGCACTTCAAATCCTCTGTTCATGAAAGATTAGTTTTCAGAAATGTTAATGAGGACATATGAACAGAAATGTATTCATTCAGTTGAAGTTATGTGTTATTTGGGGAAGAAGGTATGGCAGTTATTCCTGTCGTTTATGGATTTTCACTTCCTTGGAATCCAAAAAAAAATAGCTTAATCATCTCAAAGAGCAAATTGATAAATTTTCCCAGAAATGCTGCATTTGAATAAAAACTCAGAACGGATCTATCCAACTTGAAAGTAACATCTTTCATCGAGAATTTTCCTGAATAATCTTACAAAAAGTAGGTAGGTAAGAATATGAATTTCAAATGATGACCTATCAAGAAACAATTCTGTTTCCATATTCGAATTTTTTCAGAAAACACTCGAAAATAGTTTACAAATATACTCATTTTTAAAATATGGTTTATAAAAAATGTTTTGAAAATATTCAATCCTACAGTATGTCTCATGTTGAACTCCCATCAGAAATTTGAGATGATGGAGTGTAGTTGTCAAAAAATGTTTTGTATAAATTTTTTTGATATCAATGCACTGGGGTTTTTGACTATATTTTTCAATATTCAGGGTAGGTGGGTATCCGCTAAAAAAATGAAGTAGGTACCTATAAGGTTTCATGAAATAACGTGCATGTATTCCATATTTCAATTCCGACAGCAAAAATTGGGTAGGTATATACGGAAAGGTCCAGAAGTTATTAGAAAAATAATGTCAAAAAATCAATCTATATTCAATCGTTCTCGTTTTCAATGAATAGGTTCTTATTTGAGAAGTATGTTTTATTATGAAGATGAAGACATCGGACAAGATCGGACATCCATTTTCCATTGTCTGAAAAAACGGCCGTAAGTGCTGATGATCAACAATCGCAAACAAGACGACAACATACTCATGTGTGGATGACCTATGATTTTTAATGTTGGTTAAATTAGAAAAATCTCGCCTTTTTGAGGGGACAATAAAACTCTTTTTCAAGATCGAGACTACCAATACCCGTTTTTGAGATAAGCATTCGCAAGAAACTGAAATTAAGGCATTTCTCTTGTTTGCTCCACACCCTCCATAGTATGAACCAATCTCCAATTTGTCGTTTCGTTCACTGGATTCCATCATCATTTTCGTCAGTAAGTACATTTAGCGTTTTTCATCAGTTTCAGTGGCCAGTATTAAAATAAATTCCGCTAGTATTATGACACATTCTATTTATCGACGTTTCTCTTTGGTAGAACATCATCGCAGAGTCAGGTCATATATTTTCCCGTCAGATATATCTCAAAATAGTAGAGAACAGTATTCATTGTATTCAGAACTCGAAGAAATACATCAACTCAAAATATCTCTTGAAAACTCTATGAATGTCCTGGAGTCCTAGATACGAAAAATATGAAAGATACCTATCAGTATGAGGTAGAATTGTATGACGAGTATTTTTCCAAATAGAAACGTCGAGTAATACTTGTTTTCTGATACATTGCTGATGTTTTCATGATGATGACCACTAGAATTGATGGAAAATATAGATAGTTGTTCGCATTAAAATAAAGTTGACGTAGGAATCCAATGAATGAAACTTCGCAATGAAAAATGATTCATACCAGATAATAACAAACATATAACAGAACAAAAACTTGTTCTCCTATTTTCAATATGAAATAAATAATATAGGACCAACAACAGAAAACCGAAAATTTTCGATTTTTGAGAAAATCTCGAAAACGGCCATCAAAAGTCGAAATCTAAAAATAGATTTATACTGTTTGCTGAAAAAGGCAACTTTTGCTTAATTCAATAATGAGTACCTTCACAAGTATGATGATGTCACTATATCACAAATAACATAATATTGTCTATGGTCACTATCATCATCATAAATTTATTTTTTGATTTCGAATAATTCTGCTAAATGCTTGTTACAAGGACTGAATTTTCAGGGAGGAGGAAATAGAGATGAGTCAGAAACATCTTCAGTTATACAGGAACCATGCACCATGCATGTGCAGGTTCAGGAACCATACACCAATAAAAATATTCCTAGATATATAGTAACTTCTGGAATCACTTGGCTCTGAACAAATAATGTTCAAGGTGGTAGTGAATTGTCAAAAATGATTCCCTTCAATAGGAAAATCCATCAAAGTGTATCTGGTCTGGATTCCTGGCCACCCTGTTCTGGGGGATTATACAGCTCTTTAAATTCTTGCAAAGGAGGACACTGCAATTGCGGATTCATTGATACAAAATCTTTTAGGTATTGCGAAACAAATACCTAATATCTGTACTGCAAAAAAGTGCCTGACTCCTGCAAAAAAACTCTTAGTATTGGCTTATTTCAATGGATTCATACTTCTCTGTTACGAAACAATTATTACAATGAGGATACAGTGTTATCCAAGATACCTACTTGCATGTCTTTGTCGTTTGAATTATCATACGAGGAGAATTAGAATGTCGGAAGATCCGGTGTGTCTTTTCTTTCACACATTTCACATATTTTGCGCCAGCTCTGCTGCAGAGGTTTCATCGTTAACCAGAACCTGTCACTAGCAACGCTGATATCTGAAGTTGTATATCAGAATATTTGTTGGTATTCCTTAAACTCTACCTCTTTCTTTTTACACTCCCGTTATTAAAAACCATATTGATGAATATTCATTACAACAGCTTATCATGTAGCATAACACATAACTAGAAAAAAGAGGCAACTCCTTTCTGTATATGAACAGAAATTTCCAACGGAATTTCTCAATGGATTGATACTTTCAATAATTGAAACAGTACTAGTGATATCAATGTAAAGAACGTTTCCTGCAAGTGGGCGTCGATGGATGTATTTCGGATACTCAAAAAAAACAAGAATCCAATACTTATATTGCTGACGACAGCCCACTTGTCTCGACTTTATAATAATAATAAACAGGTTATTCACAAATATACAATATTGAATAGGTAACATATGATGATTGTCTAGTTTGAAACTGAAAATCACTTAACGAGGATTAAGTGGAAGACAGGGTTAAGTGGAAGAACATTTTCTGTGATGCATTGCATTACAGACGGTGAACTTTGCCCTTTATTTCATTTCATTTCGTAGCTTAAGGATATAATTATGTTAATTTCTGTGTCTTATTTTTTGTTATGAAATAATAAAGATGATATTATTAAGTACGAAGAACTTGTAGGTGTTTAAGTAATTACAAGTCTATTGCTCAAATCTCACACCTAAAAGAACCCAGTTCTTGAGACATGAAGTAAAGAGGTTAAACAGTTGACAATGCAAGCAACAGAGAGTGAGAGAGTAATGCTAGGTCTGTACCTATTGTTATAAAAGTTTTAGTTTTACGTATGCCAACACTGGATGAAGAAAACACAAGGTTTCACTACGAGGATGATTTGTTTAGGAATTGATATCAATTTGATTGGCACCCGGTTATGTTTCAATCGTTCGATGAATATAGTAATACAGGGAGTCGAACGGAGCCATTTTATGACTTCAGTTTTGAATTTATGGAATATTTTCATTTCATATGGAAGAAGGTCATGAACTTTCAGTGCAATATAACAATGATTTCTAGAACCTATGGACTTTTAAATGGATTTCTTTATTGTTACTTTGGTTTTGTTTCTTGTCTCATGGCTATGTTCTCCATATCGAAAATCTTTTTTATTTTTGAACTGGTGAATCAGTAGAGTTTTATAGTAAATTTGCCTAATGTCTAACGTGCCAGATTCCTGGTATAGTTGTTCACTTGAGTACATTTCGATTTCAGGACATCGGCAGCGGATGCACATCTTCACCAGCAGCAGGAGGTTGAATATCTTAATGAGGATTTAGAAGTAATTTCAAATTGGGGTGAAAGTAAACTGGTTAAATTCAATGTCACAAAAATCCAGGCGTTGGTTTTCTCCAAAAAGATACATGTCTCCGACCCGAATATAATAATGTCAAGTCATACAATTTCGCTTTGTGCTTAAATACGTTTGTTGGGGTTTGAAATGGACACCAATATGTCTTGGCACAATCATGTCACTGGAATTGCATAGGCTGCTTCTCAAATTTCTGATTGGTGCAAGTACACAGTATCGCCTCGTATGACCTCGGTGTCAGTGGCTTTCCTACCCAATTAGTTTTTCATCCAATTGCTAGTTATCTGCTGGCATTATCTTGTGAATACAAAGTTATTTTCTTTGTTCTTTGATTTCCCCATCGATAGGATCGTTGTTCGATGTGCAAAAGTCGCGTCGTATGTACCGTTCCCTAATATCAAGAAGACACTTGATCCAGTAGGATCTCTGGCTAACACGTACCAGAGTTCTTTTGATGTTGAAGTGTCCTTCTGCTGCCCGACTACTAAGAATTGTTTCAGCACACCTCTGACTTGTTCTCTTGGTGGTTTGTCCCATCTCTCTCTCTCTCTTGCATGCAACACTGTAGAATATCGCGTAAGGAATTGGGAAATTTCAGCTGAGCCTAGATAACTGCACTATCTTTCAATTCTGAAAACTTACTGTTAATCAGCTTTACAATTTTATTGTAAAGCCAGCCTTAAACTAGATTCAGATTTTATCTTTTATTCCAGCTTCTTCTCATTCATAGGTTCACTTTATAGATTCATGGTCCATAAGTCCAGTCCTCTACAATCATAGTTGGGACTCGTATTGGTTGTCAAATTCTTCCTTCTGACGTATTTGCAGGTTTTGAACCGTTTATCCATCGGTTGTCATCTGAGAGTAGATTCAAGAAGACATCTGTGACTTTCTTTGTGTTTATATTGGCAACCTCTTGTTCATTCTTGCAACGCAGTCGTTTCTTTTCTAGCATGGGCTGATTTTTCTTCTCGATTCTAGGAGCATACTCCTCTTTCTCTATATTAAGTCGGTCAATTTTACAAGTTCAAAGACTTAACATTTTTCCAACGATTCATCTGTAGATGCTCTAGTTTTCCAATATATCCGTTGCAACAGGAACGCGTTTTCATTTCCATTTCAATATAAGGACAAACGGTTTGGATGTCTCAAGACTGATCTTAACAAATTCAAGTGTCTTCTCTCTTCTTTCATAAAAAGGGCTGCATTTCATTCCTGACTTATTTGATTTCGCCTTGCACTTGAACTACTTTTGCAAATTCATACTTCTGTAGCAGATTTCATTCAACTGCCTAACTATTTTTCCATTTTTCATTCACTTTTTTCAATTTTTTGTTTTATTTTCATTTATTGTTAATCCTAATATTCTTCCACTATCTGTTGGTCTTATTTTTCGTTGCTTCTGTTTCTTCAATTTTTCTTTTCGTATCCTTTCTTGTTTCCCTTTTGCGTCTTTCTTTTCCATTTGTAGTTACACTGGTATTTTAGCAACGTCACTTGATCTTTTTCAAATTTTTTTCTTATTTTTGAAGTTGTGGGTTCATAGACTCCAAGAACTCACGAGCTTCACTCTTCTATTCCAGAAACCAATTACCCCAATATTGTCATTAAGCGCCTTCAAACAGGTGGTATACTTTAAAATCAACTATTTTGCTCAATAACTCAAAAAAACAAAAAATTGATGAATGTAGCCGTTACTACGTGGTAGGAAATCATAATGAAAAGTGAGAAATGAAACATTCTATGTTTTTTACAACTTCTATTTGTAACTAACGTTACTGCAGTTTATAAACTTAAGGGTCTGGAGTGCAATAGTGTTTATGTAGGACAATGTGATCGAAATTTCTCAATACGGTATGCTGAACATGAAAGGTCCTTCAGACTAGGTAAAAATGATTGCACGTTTTCAAACCATTCCTTGGCATGCAACCACAAGTTCCCGAACCTAAACGATACGGAAATTTTGCACTGTGCAAGGAAGGGTTGCAAACTCAATTATTTGGATTCTTCGGAAATTCATAAGCATAAGCATTGCGGATGTAACCTGCTAAATAATCAAATTGATCTAGTTTACTCACCGGTTTTCGAATTAGCGTACTAACAATGCCACAAGTTAAAAAAATGCAGGTGTTATTTAAGGGCTAATGTAGTCAATCATTTTTAGTTTAATGTATAAATTTCATAGGTTGAAACTGCAGTAACGTTAGTTACAAATAAAAGTGCTAAAAACATAGATAGTTTCATTTCTCATTTTTCATCAGATAAACAACTTGAGAATACTAGTTCTTGTACTTCAATAATGCTTTTCTCCATGAAACATCTTCTTACTTACCATTTCAGTAACTTCGAGTATTTGTATGTGTCTTGAAATAAATAGTTTCAAAGAGTAGCACTTATAATAATAGTTAAGATATTAGTCCAAAATGAAAATATTTTTTAGTTTATAATAATGACGGTTACTATGATTTCAATGAACATTTTTTGAAAAATTATTGATGAATTTTTCCGAAAAAATGTTTCCTCAAACTGGAAAAACTGGAAAGCATCTTGAAATATTCATGACGGGACGGCAGCCGGTTCGTTTGGCTTGAGTGAATTGTACCACTCACTCTATCGACTGTCAGGTCGAACGGTAGTTTGAATCCACACAGGCCGAACGATAATTTTCACTACCTATAGGAGTCGCGCGACCTAGGAGTCGCGCGACCTCGTTAATCCTTAGCTCGTCAAGCAAACACAAGTGTTTGTGAAACATCCCTTGATTAGACTCGCAAGTAAATGATATGAGAGCTTTTAATGATGTTTGACTGAATATAGATCATCACATAACGGGTGCCTTTTTCGAGACATCTCTGCTAACACGTCTTAACATGTAGGGGAGACCTGTATGGTTGTCTCTAGGGTTGGTTGTCACAGCGGCCATATTGAAAAATTGAACGGACGAAAGAGTTTATCGAACAAAATCGAAGGATCGCGAGAGCAATTCCTCCATTCTAACGTCACTTCAGATCACGCTCATACTGAATGAGACAGAGACGTAGATATATTTGTCTTTTTCGGACGGCGAAAGTAAAAATTTGTGTATTTATGTGGAGTATTATAAGTATACTATAATTTCATTTATTTCATTTATTTTTGATAAGACATCTGTGATTCATGATATCACTAAGTGTCCGTTTTTATGAATTAATATTGATTCAAAGTTACTTCAGGGGGTTATGTTTTGAAATTTGGTTTGGGGCCCGTTGTCTCAACTTGACGGGGGCTGGTAGTCACATGTGACAACCATATATATTTGTGCTACATTTTTTGTTGGCTTTTTGAGCTTCTGCTACATACAATGTTGTTTGTTTAAGAGAAAATCATAGAAATGTCATAGCATCATATGAGAAAGTTTTACTGACTAGAATTTCACGCAGTGATAACTACTGCATGCTGCAAGAGAAGTGATTTTGGAATTAATTATTAACGCAGTCTGACACTGTTTTGTAAAAAATACACTGTCGAAAAGATAAGCAACACGGTATTATCAATACCGTCAACCAAAATTGGTTATCAAAGGCAAATCTTCACCGACAAATAGAAGAAAGAATTAGAAAAATACATACTTACCTATATGGCTCCAAGTATTTATTTCGGTTCGTCCCCCAAGAATATTTAACGTCAAAGTCAAAATATGCTTTATTGTCTGAATATTAACATCTTATTGATGTTAAATTAATTTTGTTAAAATTGTTAAAATAATTCAAGAAACAAATTCACACATATTAGCTATCGCTACATATGAAGTTATAATCATTCGAATAATGTTCTCGAAAATGATATACAAAAATAATAAACATTGGCAGGTAGTTGTTGAATCAAATTTCAGGTAGTTATTGAACATATGCACAAAGAACAAAAAAATAACTAAAACAATTACTATTTACATAGCACAATACATCACTTGGGCGAATATAGCCAATAACAGTTTATTTGGAAAGTTTTCCATATTAATTACATCAAACGAGTCAGTCATAAGTCGAATCAAAAAGTAACTTGATAGTACTCTGATGAATTATAATAGCCTCTCTCACAAAAAAATCCTTCAAAACTTCCCTAAAGTTTACGTTATTGCATGCAAATTTCAGATTTGATGGTGGGTGATTGAACATTTTCAACCCATTATAAATGAAAGAGTCTTTAATGAGGGAATATTTTGGAATGGGCATATTAAAGTCGTTTCTTTGTTGAGTGGCGTTTGTGTTAATTGAAAATCGATTTTCATGTTTTGCTATGAGACATATAGTTTCAATAATAAAAATATATATTACAGTGAGGATTTTCTTTTCCTTAAACAGTGGTCTGCAAGAATCTCGTGGTTTTGCTTTACATAGAAAACGTACAGCTTTTTCTGAATAACTAAAATTGATTGTAGTGTTGTCAGAGTACAAGCACCCCAGAAAGGAATTCCATATTGTAGATGAGATTCTATGAGAGAGTGATGTTACTTTGGAGGCAGCAAATCCCAACTCATAAGATGTCAGCCTCACAGCATAAGACCCTGAGGATGACTTTGATTTGAGACTCTTGATATGGTCTTCAAATTTCAAATCAGTGTGAATGGATAGTCCCAGAAATTTGGTTGATGGTTTATTCTCAACAAAGATGTCAGTTTGTAAATTACTGATGGAACATTCGAAGCAAATTACGTTCGTTTTAGAGATATTAAAACTGAGAAGATTTGCGGCACACAATCTTTTTATATTGCTTATATCATGATTTATTACTGTTTCAAGTTCAGAGGGATTTTAATCGTGCCATAAAATTGTAGTGTCGTCAGCGAATAGTGTGAACTCTCCTTTAATATCAATAGATTTCAGATCATTTATATACTAAAGAAATATTAGTGGACCTAGGACTGAGCCTTGTGGAACTCCACAGTTTATTTTTCCTTCCTCAGAATAATTAGTCATTTTAACAATTTGACTACGCTCAGATAAATAAGGTTCAAACCAATTGAGACTTTACCTCTTATACCATACTGTTGTAATTTCCGAAGCAGTGTACCATGACTAACACAGTCAAACGCTTTCGATATATCACAGAACACAGCAGCTGCAATATATCCATCATTTAATTTATTATATGGACTGTACAATAATGAATAAATGGCATAATGAGTGTATTTTCTACTCTGAAATCCAAACTGACATTTGTTTCATATCTGGTTTCTCTCGAGAAAATCAACTAGTCTTTTCTTGACTAGTTTTTTTTATAATCTTTGCAAGTGTTGTTATTAAAGAGATAGGTCGGAAGTTAGAAGAGATGTCAATACCTCCAACTTTATGGAGAGGAATAACAATAGACGTTTTGAGAAAATTAGGAAAAACTTCGTCATTATATGAGATATTTATTATGTCAACTAGTACTGATGAAGCATTGTCTGGTAGATTTTCGAAAATATTCAAGAAGATGTCGTCAATTCCTGAAGTGTGTTTATTTTTTATATTTTTTATCTCCCTAAAGACTTCTTACAATTCTGAGAGGTATGCGTCATTTAGAATAAAATTATCTGCTATATCAATATCAATTAAATTATATCAAGTAGATCATACGGAATGTGAATATTTTCAGTTAATTTTTCTCCTATTATACAAAAATAGTTATTGAAATCGATGGATGATAATGGAGTGTCCAATTTTTGCCATGTGGCAAAAACTTCTGTTGCGCTAGGCCACGGGACTCGAAGAACATAATGATCAAAATCTTGATCTTGGTTTCCCTTGGTTCCCCATATATCAATGTTTCGTCACCAATGACCCTTTTAAGCAAATTCGGATCGCCCGTGACGTCATTCAACAATTCCTGAGCGATACTCATGCGACTTTTTTTTGTTCAAAATTCAGCAATTTTGGAACAAACTTCACTACCAATCGCTTCATGCTCAAAATTTACTAAAAAATCGCATGGCATGAGCTGACCTATATTCGGACATCGTCAATAACTTCTCCAACAGTGATTCGACGATTCTCAATAACAATTTTCATCATGTTTTCAACATTTTCATCGGTTGTTGATGTGCTGGGTCGTCCAGACCTTCTGTGAAAATCTTGTACCACTTGTAGATATCTTTCTGGCTCAGAGTTCAATCAACGTATGTCACTGTCAACACCGTTGAGTGTTATTGAGCAGTTGATTCCATTTTTTACCCAAAATTTGATGCAAATTCTTTGATTCATTTTTTCGATAGCAGAAAATCGCTGAACACGCAAAGCAGTTGTAACTTTTATGCCTCTGACCAATAAACTAAACGTTCTACAGAGCGGAAGTTGTGAACTTATGTTCGAGACGAGTGTATCAATATAAAAAAATTAATGAAGACAAGACAATTGAAACATTCTATGTTTTCACCACTTTAATTTGTTGCTAACGTTACTGCAATTTCGTCCTATAAGGACATTTTCAAATCTATATAGTTTTAAGTTACAAGTAAAGTATATTTACAAATAATAGTGGTAAAAACATAGACAGTTTCAATTCTCTTTTCTTTATTATGATTTCCTACCACGTAGTAACAGCTACAGCCATGAATTTATAAAAAATTTAAAAATCGCCAATCGAATGTATGTAAACCCACGAAATTTGAATATTCGCTTAATTTTTCCAACAGACCTCAATTTACGGTGTTTCAATAAAATTCAGACATGAATTCGAATAACAAGTGATTTTATTTCCCGACAGGAACAAGTTTGTTTCTTGGGATGAATAAAAACTTCTCCAGAAAGATGCTGGTTTTTTTCCATTTTAATTTAGAAACAGCTAGAGTAGAGTAAACGTTCTCATGTATAAAGAGGAAGTAAAGCAACATGAAAAATATGGAGTTGATAACCCTTATATATTTTATCTCAAATCTTTCTCAAAATCTGCTTAGATAAAATTCTGAAATGAAGATTTTTCTTGGAGAAGGTCCCTCATTTACTCATTTAGCTCCTTCAATTCTGGTTGATATCTCCATACCAGACTTATAATTTATTGTATGAATCTGAAGTCAAAAAATAGCAGGATCTTACAGCCCTCACTACGAATGTCAGTTACATGAAACTCGCCGGACATTAGTCTGAATAACCAGATTAAATCGAAGCTCCTATAACACAGGTTTACAAAAAAAATATTTTTTTAAATTGTTTGGAATTTGATAACTGATTTTTATGTATTTTTCAGCGCTGATTGCAAAAATGCAATCCATTTTTTTCTATCACGTAAGGTTTTCTCACAAAAAAGGAATTACCTTTTGGTATAATAACAAAATTTTAGCAATTTTTCAAATTTTTTCTTAA
>WOGN01000745.1:0-22402 GCA_015342105.1 Leptinotarsa texana | reverse complement strand
TCTTCGACCACGCCACTGGAGATGACTGCCGCAGTTGCAATTGAAACGTTTTGATATTATAACCAAAGAAGACCGCAGCTAAATAAATGAATATTAAAAATTGAAAGATTCCAAAACAAGTTACGTCACGACGTTTCAATTGTTAGTATCTACAATCGTCTTCGGGTGATAACTGGACTAATTTCTCCAAGATCTGATTATTTATAGGTATCAATATTTTTCGACAAGCATGTTTTTGTTCGGTTCGTAGTATAGACAATTGACTCCACAACGAAGATGATTGAAATGCCTTCAATAATAACGTAAAAACTTAGGTAGACTCTGAACTTTTTGTCCATCATTTCACTATCCGCAATTCTCTTATTATATATTATGATAAATGCGAATAAAACTGACTTGCTAAACACATGACAATGATGAACCAAATCAACCTGGTTGTGGTTTTTCAGACATGAAGTAATCGCATCCTGCAGCTAAATTGATCATACATTACTCACTTAAACAAGGTGACTTTAGTTACTGCGGCAATAAAATTTCAACAGATTTTGAGAATCCTTTTGTCTTTCCGGTAATGTTCTTTCATTGTTTCATGAATTATTCAGATATTGTCTATATGAATAAATATATGTGACTATACGAAGATTCGTTTTACAATAAAAAAATTACCTATGTCTGCGTTCAAGGATGAAACTGATGGAATATGCCAACTGTACGAATAATTTTGACAAACTACTATGACTGTGATAAATTTAGCATCAGTGTCCGGAAACTGGTTTTTATGACCGAAACCGAATTTCGGCAACGGTCTCAGTTTCGGCCGAAACTTCCTTACAAGGATTATGTTTTGACGGAAAAATAAAAAAAAAACGTTTATTATAATCAGTCAGTCTTTATTTTTCATCTTTGAATCACAACGTTATGCAGTTTTCAATATTTTCACTTATTAATAATCAACATACTCAGAATAAGTGAGGTGTTTATTTGATTGAGTAGGTGTAGATTCTTCTTTCGAATATTATTAAAGGTTTTTCAAAAATATCATCAATATTACTTATTTGAGTCGTTACCTAATATAACAATAAGTACTTAATATTTATGTAATGAACAAAGTGAATCACAAAGTAAGTCACGAGTCACAACATGATTATGAACGTGGACGCGGCAAAATGTCTTCGTCGCTTGTATGAAATTCAACACGCCGAACGTGACCGATCACAGCGCGAGAATTCCCGAATGCAGTTTCGGTTTGGGTCGCAGTTTTGGCAGGTTAACCACCGAAACTAAACCGAAATCCGTTTTTTGCCGAAACTCGGCCGAAACCCAACTTTCGGTCGGACATTATTTTCCATTGAATAGAAACATGTCTTGCCAATTGAAGAAAATATTTCTTAGTGATTTGAGAATCGGATATCTTTGAGTGGGTTCGACAAAAAATATGCCATTTGATGAAAGTATGATAAAAAAACTATTGTCCATAGTATATTTATATACAGCTCGATTCACAAAATATATAGTCGACTAGATAGCACAGTATTTGCTATGGCAGTATGAAAACGCTATTGCTGTTTTGAAAAGTGACCGGTGAAAATCTCTCAATAAAGTGTGACTTGAATAATTATTCTGCGTCTGCCTCCTCATCAATGCAAACCCAATCCTATTATGCTCGCTTGGACTCAAGAAATGGGTTTCGATGAAGGAACACGACATTTCAAATAAAATATGTCAATTCCTGAAAATGTCGAAAATATTAAAGAAAAATATGTTACGAAAGAAGAGAACTGCAGTTGATGCCTTCAATCATAACATCCGACGAAAATTCATCGGATCTATCTAATGATCAAACACATCATAATTTTTGTTTATATCTATGTTCTGTTGAAAATACTTTCCCAGCACCAGAAAAAACCACAGTCTGTCAATGCGCGTTTCACTAACCAAATTAGCATCCTCCAGTCGCTAAATTTCATTACTATGTTAGTGTTTTATATGCTAGTAGCCTAACTACTACCTGGTAGTCATACCTAACTATTATCGGTTAGTATTATCTAATTACTACCTGTTACTTTTGCTATGATAAATACCTGTTTTCTCAATACGAATAATCAACCTGAATCGTAATGACGATATTATTTGTATATACTCAAATGAAAAAACATTATTATTTTTAACAAGCACGTTTCATCAAATATCCAAACACTTGCCACGTAAAAACGACCCAGAACGTTCATGAGATCTTTTGTTTGTCATACAAAAATAGGGTGGACTATAAAAGCTGTGACAGTGGATAAGGTATCATTGTGAAATTGATTTAAGAGGCCTTGGAAGCACGTGACTAAATTATTATCTGTCTAAAATATTTTAATCTTTCTTCTTGGTGTACTCTCCCCACCCAAATTAATCAAAGATGCACGTCCCTGCTGGCGGGTAGGGGAATTAAGCACTCGAAATAAGTGCGACGAGAATAAACTATATTTCTAAGTGAACATCCACATTAGCCTGTTCATCACTTGGCAACGCTGCGCTGGTGAATTCAAAGACAAGGGTTGAAATACAACCAATATAATGTTTTCATTCCTTTCTCAGTGGCGGGGCCCGAGATCGCAGTGTCAGCCGCGTTAAAAATTGAAAATACGAAAATGATGTGCAAATTTTCAATCTTATTTTAGGTTTCTCTTGTTTGCGGTTGAGTTTGTGATTCCAAAGAATGTAGCTTTGTGAACAAAGAATAAATTTCTATTTTCTATCAGAGTAGGTTTTTGAAATTAGTATATTTGATGCATTTTATGCTTGGCAATCCTTCTAGAATAGCTATTTATGTAGAGTTAGAAAAAGTTTGATTTTGTGTAATTTTGTTCATTATTTTTCGATGATAAAGTATCGAATCTACACATATTTTTACTAATCAAGGATGCTACTCATCACACAGCTTGTCATTTTGGCGTCTTCTATACATTCATTTTGCTCCATTTACTTTGAGTGATTTCATAGAGGCAAAATATATAGAGTGATGATTGATTAGAGTTCTGAATGGAAATTTGTTCTTGTGTTGTGTGATTTCCGAGTTGAAAAGTACGATAAAATCACTGAACCCAGACAAGAATTAGCACATGATATAAAAATATAATTATAAGAGGTACATTCGGTAATCATTTACAAAAAATAAAACATGTCATGATTGTTTACAAGAAGTGAGGCGTTTCGTTTTCGTTAATTTCATAAATATATATTTTATATCATTCGGTGATTCTAAGCAAGGTTCCATCATTTTCCTTACTTTTCAACTTGGAAATCTGTCAACGCAAGTACAAATTCTGATTCAACACTAGATACAGTAATTTTTTGTCTTTTTTCACATTTCAAAATCACTCGAAATGAGTTGAATGAATTTATGGAAGCTGTAAAATCGACAAGTTATGTGATAAACATAATTGATTAGTGGAAATGAACTGTGACTAATACTGAAAGAGTTTCATTGAAAACAACAAAATATAACGTAGAACGAGCAAAAAGTAAAATAAATCACATTTCAATGAAACATATATTTTATCGAATTTCATTAGTTCGGACTTTCATTGTCTGAAATTATAAAGAATGATTTGATATCCTTGAAAGAACTTAAAAATAAGAATTGAAAAATTAAAAAACAAGAATAGCTGAAAACCAATTTAGACTTATCCATTTGAGACAAAATTATAAACAGGTTTATAATGAAATATTGGACAACTTTTTAATGCAAATCAAAGTAAGGTTTGAAGATTTACTTGAATTAAACTACTTCGATTTGTTGTTGTTTGAAAAATTTTCGTCCTATACCAAAGATTTTCCCCAAAAACTTTATAACGACTAAATAGGTCAGTATCCATTTTTCGATGTTATTCAACTGAAAAATTTATTAATCGTAATGTACAGCGATCCTCAAATGCTTTACAATTGCAAGGCTCCTTCAGATTTATGGAATTTAATGTTGAAAATTATTTGAGAGGTTGCACGCCTGAGCTATATGAAATTATATGTATTGTGACAATTCCCATAATATCAGCGTCAGTTGAGGAAAAGTTAAAATAAGTGACAGGCAACCCCCGATTTTATGACAAAGTGATTGACTACTTCGCCAATTTTCAAAATAGAAGGATTCCTCTTATATTTAAAGCAGAGAAGGTATTTCAAAAATTCTGTATATATTACATAATGTATATAAAAATGTATATTTTATTTATTTAAGTTAAGCACTTAACCAAAGATATTACCAAATATTTGAGTTATGTTTTATTCATTACAGTTTGTAACTCAAGCAAAGAATTTTATTTTTATGTTTTTGTTTTTAATTTCATTTTGTAATTTGTTTTTTTGAGTTTTTGTTCGTCTTGGTTAAGAACGAATGTTATGTTTACTTTTAGTTCCTTTTTTATGTTTTTTCTTCCTGTTGAAAATTACAAAATATACCTTTCAATTCACCTTTCAAAATGCGGGACCTTCGCAGACTATATTGAACTTGAATGACCGTCAATTAAAAGTAGTTTGCGGGTGCCTTGTGAATTCACTTGAACAAACCAGATTTAATCTTCCTTCCTACCCCATCCTTCCTTTCCTTTCCTGGTAAGACACGACTCTCACCTCCCCGTTGGTTCTTGCAGGACAATAAAATTTACTTTTAGACCTGTTTTTCTAAGCATAATTGAGTACTTGTGCTCATGAAATATTTGTAGCAATTTTTAACAAAACTGTTATATTAGATGAGAAAGTATTGACTGAGAAGAGTTCATGTATATTAAATAAGTCAAAGACAAACTTTTCTCCTTGTTTTTTTACCAGTCGTACTGGTTTTACACATATAATTCTTGGCAATACACAATTTTAGTTTGCATTTATGCAAATATTACGTATTTTGCTTTAAATAGGTGCGGTACCCCAAAAAATTTTCGCGCCTCGGTCGGGCTTTTCTGTATGTATATAGTCGTTTTGCACGAGCCGTCACTGGTAGAGGCCAATTACACTAACATCAAACTGATATTATGTGCACTCGACGGGCGTTTCGCTTACAGCAATGTTGCCAAACCCAATATGGGTTCAGTTTTTATTAGACGGCGGCACTTGACAGGTTGAATTCCATTGAATACGAAAAACACGTTTTATAGATTAGTCAAACATTATTTCATATTTCATTTGGTAAAGAAGTTGACTATATTCGATCGTACAATATCGCTATCTCAAAAATTTTAAAATTCGTTAAAGGAATGAAAAGTCAAAAACATGTTTGGAAAAATGAATGGAAACAAATGAATAAGCGACATTCCTCGTTACATTATCAATAACTTTCCCCCTTACATATTTTTTTATATAACATCTCATTTCTTCACAAAGTGTTTGTCTCAAAAGGTCAAAGGCCTCTTAAGACAATTGTGAAGTAGGTGCCAAGCAGAGGCACCCATGGTATAAATAAGGACAACATTGTATGTAGTTTAATTTAATGTTTCTCTTGAAGATGATCACTTGGTTATTGAAACACGTGTCGAGGTGTTGATAACGGTTTGGTGTTGGGATGAAACTCCATAGATTTCAAATTTTCGCTCAGACAGTTTCAGTACGAACTTGTAACATTAACCAATAAAGATTTTTAATTCTCAATCACTTTCGAATAACTGAGTATAATGGCTAGGATTTTTTCAGGTACCTCACTCGTGATTCACTTCCTGACAGTATTAATCCTTTTCCCTGTTTTGTCTTTTTACAAAAGAGAAAACATGGCAAAGTAGCTCCGGCAGCTGTTCGTCGGCGGCATATGGGAGTGGATTGATCACTGTGATTCTGTTACATAAAATAAGGATACAATAAGGGAGCCACTGTCTTTTTTATAAGGTCTTATTTGGGAAAGATCAGAAACCTAAGCTAGAGAGTAGATACAACAGCTGAAATGAAAAAAAAGACATAACCAATTTCATATTATTTAATAAGATAAATATTAAGTCGTACGGTACTATTATTCAATTATAACACAGCATACGATCATATATATTGAAACTTCTCAAGCCTACTTCACGGATAACTTGATGATACCAGTATATATAAATATATAAGAAAAAGTGTGCATCCATGGCAAAATTCATGAATTTCTCCAGTTTCATTTTTTGTGAGTTATGTTACTTCAAAAGGGCTCCAGTATTGATGATATATCAATTTCATATAAATAATTGGGAATGGTTTGTTTGAATGGTTAGATATAATTATTTAAATTAACAGGTAAATATTGAATGTAAGAACTTAAATATTAAATCAATACTATAATATTGAAAGAACTCTATCATCTATAACTGGCCTTTCATTCAAAGAAGTAACAATCGCCGAGCAGATGAGGACCTCAAGCAGTAAGAAAGGAGGAGTAGTTGTATTTTAACTTTTCGTCTTGTCACTCGCTAGGAATTGGTAAATCTGGACTATAGTAGGAAATACTACTGTTTGAGTCAAAGATGGCATCCAATTGGATAAATGGAGCCGAATCAGTAAATGGGAACACTCTTGTGGCCCTGGTTAACGTTACCAAATCCCTCGGGAAGCAGGATAAGGTTGAGAAAATTTCTCATAGAAAAGAAAAACCCTATAAGAATAGTACATTCGAGTACATTCTTAGAATAAAAAAAACTCAATGGAGTAGTGGACTCACTTCTGATACCAAGAGGGTTCTCTTCTGCAAATGAATCGACAACTAGATTCTCCGAAAGACAATTTTCTCAATCACATGACATGGATTCGCTTCTAGTTAAAAAGGATCAGTACTCCCTATCTGAATTGCTTTTTGTCGACTGCTTGTCGTTCTCAGAAATAATTTTGTCAAATTTGTGGAATCTCCATAGAGTTCACACACTAGAGACTATCGGAACTAAATGAAGTCTAACAGTTTATTAGAAGAAAAGAGAGATGGAATGCGGCAAGGTAAATTTGTCAAAACAGAATATCATTTGCGAGTGTATAGGTGCTCCTTGACAATTTATCTACCAATATACGGCTTTGAAAATAAACATTGAACGTGTCACCTCTAGATTATTCCAATAACTATATAGAAAATTTATGATTATTTACATTGGCGTGGACATTGTACATGTATTCATGGGATGTAGATTGAAACGATTTTATTAGATTGGGTGGTTTAGGAAAACTAGTTGGTGAATATATTACTATTTTTTACAGTTCCTAAACTGGAGCAATATGCAGAGTGAAACATTGATCAGCTTAAAAAAAAACGTGCGCAGTGAGTGAAAACGAAAACGTTACAGTAGACTGAATCATATGGATAAAAGTCGTTTATAATTTTGATTTTAGATTAGAAGTGATTTTCAGAATAAAACTCCTTCTTTTCATTCACAGATAATGATCGTCAGAAGATATTATTTGGTTAATATGACTGCTTTAATTAATGTCATCATGTTATTTCTGTGACATGATATTATGAAAACAATTCGTGGAAAATTATCGTGTACCACCATCGCTCTACACTCGGAGAGTAATTTGTTTCAGTTGCGTTTCCGCACCTAATAAATCATCCCATTTCACAGCATTCCTACTTTTCGATTCTCTTTAAAAAAACAAAACCCCATCGTTAATAACGTGTTTTCGTTCCCCACATCTGTATTCAGATACCTGCAGCTTGCCGACATGAAAAACGAGCATATTCACGATACATTCAAATGTTCACAGTACGTATATCTCGAGTTCGTGTGAATGAAAGTTTTTCGTGAAATATCAATTCAGCACAGAACAGGATTCGCAGCCATTAATCAAGGAACATGAAAACATTCACGTTGCTACGGATTCTGAGCTGTACGGTTTCGGGCAAAGAACGGAAATGAATTCCAATGAACCAAGAGCAGCACTAAGGCGGCTATGGAAACTTTCCAGAAAAACTTTATGGCTGATACGATAATTGTGAAAAAATAATGTGGATAATGGAAATTAATCACTGATTTTACTTTGATGAATTTGAACATATGCAAACAAGTGGTATTTAATCAGATTATATTTCACGTACTATCATCAAAAAAATGCAGAAATCCCATTGAACTTGTTTTTATGAAATCGATTACCAACGTTCAGTTAAATCTTTCATAAACTACATTCAAGGAAACCCATTGAATTTCATTTCAAGCAGGTAACATTGTTGATTTTCTCGAAGGAATGATTTATATTCTTCAAGTGAAGATTATAGATGGTACGTCAAAGAAAACCGCCCGGGAAATGCAATAAAAAAATCGCAAAAGCTCACGTTCTATCTAATTATCTGAACTTTATCAATTCTTTGAAGGTATTTCAATTTTCTGTGATAAAAATTTATGATAGTAGTGGATTTTATACTCATCGATCTTCAAGATGCCCATATTTTAGACTTTTTGACTCAAATTTAGTGAAACTGAGTCCATCGAACTATCATATATGAGGAATATTAACGAATGATTACCGATGTTTATTCTGTTTTGAATTTTCGTATTTATGCTCAGGTTTCGCATTGCTTATACAACTAAAATGGGCTGGTGTACAGAAATGGTATGTACAGAATCAGTATTCTCCTTATCGACTGTAGAATAACTTGATTCATCTTTCAACACTACTATTAGATATACTTCAAGAAGTACATTAACTAGTTTACTTTTGAAGATTTCGGAAGGTTTTAAGACTGATAAACTTTTTTACCTGGTGAAGAGGACCATCTCAGTCTTCTTGTGATTCACCGACAGTGATGATATCCTACCTACTTCAAAATTATAGTTTGTTGGTTTTGAAAAATCAATAAAAGTGGATGTATCTTGGAACATTTGATTACTGTATTATAATATTGATTCTAATTGCCTATTTTACCTGCCTTGTTTCATTTCTTTCACAAGTCTATGACTTCATGTTAAGTAGTTTTTATGTATTTCGACTCTGTAATACTCTTTTCAGTTAGATGAAACATCACTAATTTTTCAAATTCAGTTTGAGGTGTTGTTTTAGAGATTGTCTTGAAATTGATTTTTCCATTACCTCGTCCACCTATTATTCCATAAAAATTTTAGTCTTTCACATGAAGGTGATAAAGATTATTTTTTCTTGAGAAGTTTTTGTCATAGATATCGACTCCAGATTCAAAGACCACATCAAAGCATTCGCTAAAAAACATTTTTGGGTTATTATGCAATAAGATGAATCACCAGATAATTGGCTTCTTCTGCAGCTAAAACCGTTTTCTCTTCGCTATAATTTAAGATATTGAATTTCTTTCGGGGATGTATATTCTAGAATCCACTTCAATTCTGTTTTTGTGCTTCAAAAAAGAGCGATACGTCATTCATTTGAATAGAAACAACAAGACTAAAGCGGTTTGTTATATATACAAAAACACAAATATAAAGAGAAATATCTTCTAACCACTTCAAGAGCGTAAGTTCTATTTCTCAACGACAAAACTATTTTTGTACTTATCATAAATAGTTTGAGGAAATAACTTGCGTTTTATTTCGCTTGACCAAAACATATTTCTCATTATTTTTTATGTTATTATGGACATAAAATTCAGTTTCGTAATAGAGTTTAGCTATGTAATATGGAATGGAGGAAGTTGAGAAATAATATTTGTTTCATCCATCTCCTCTATTACTTTGTTTTTACTTGATATCAACAAAGACATGATAAGATCGGATATTTTGAAATAATTCAACCTAGTGTTGTGCTAGTTTTGAGATGATGATGATGATGATGATAATGTCGAATATTTCTTACAAATTCAATGAAAAATCCGAAATAATTTGATATTTTATCATGCCAATAAGTGTACATTTTTCAAGTATTACCAGAAAAAATAATTGCAAATCATAACTCAAGGTGTCTAAAAGTTACTTCCTATTTGTGAATAGTGTATTGTGAAATCAATTGATTTTTTTTTTCTTCGTTATCTTGATAATCAATTAATGAAAATTTTGAATTTGTATTGCATCCAAAGAAAGTCACCAAAAAGCAGGTAACAGAGACATTTCAATCAAAGCTTGACTTTAAAAAATATATATTCATTAGCATTACCCAAATATCCGTAACATGAACAAAATAGGTTTTTTCCACCGTTTATCAAATTCCATTCTTCAGCATCTTTGTCTGAAAGTACATGGAAAAAAATAATGAGGTATTCGGTAATCGATCAGCAGAACTGTATCAATTTATTTCTCTGATTTTTATTATCAAAATAATTTTGCTTTATGCAAACAAAAGATTCATGCAAATTGAGGAAACCAAATGAATAACACAATACTAAACTGGAGTTGAACATGACCCAATAATATATTTTTTTATTGAAGAATTGAACTCTAATTGACCTACTAGATATTTTATCCATTATTGTTTGTAAAAAATAGTTGCAATGTCACTGCAATGCATACTCCATGCTGAAAACTTTCATGAAATGATATATACCGATGAAGCGTTAGTGTATTAGCGAAACGCGTCTAGAATGCGAATTTTTCTGTAAATTGTTCAACCATTATTGTTTTAAATAATGTTGATGATTTTCATCAAGTAACAGTCCAATTCTTTCATAATGATGTATAAGTCTCAGAATGACTCAGAGAGATATTTGGTAGACTTTTTTGAACAAATTGTACAATCATTGCGGTAGGATGATCAAGGGAAGGCGAAGAAAATCAACAGGTCCTCAACAGAACAGAATCAAGTATCGAGCTGTCATTGAAAATATGTTTTTCTTTACGCCTATACAAATCAAAGACGAGTTGGATTCGTGTATGGGGAATCTGCACAATCATTCTCAACAATGAAATTTTGGGCAGCTGAATTTGCACGTAAGAGTTTGGAAGACGTTGAACGTTCGCGATATTCAAAAACTACCGACGAAAACATCACAAAGTTCACCAAATGGTGATAAACAACCGCCGTTTAGGCACAATGCAGTGGACTGCAAAGGGGGAAACGCCCCAAAAATAGCGCAAAAACTGTTTCTTCGGCTAGGATCACAAGAGCATACTACACATAATTGATCGACAAGCAGAAGGCAGGACTTGCGGAAAAACGGCCACATTTGCAAAAAAAAATCTCTTTCACCAAGACAAGGCAGCAGCTCACACATCATCAGTTGCCATGGCAAAAATCCACGAATCACGGTTTGATGTGCTTAATCATCCACCTTACTGACCAGATCTAAATCTAAGCACAGGCGACTTTTTTTGTTTCCTCAACTGAAAATTGCGGCAGGGAAAGACAGAGATTATCGTCAAATGAAGAGGAAATCATTTTCGTGAACAATTATTTTGCTGAAAAAACGCCGAGTACTATTTGACAGAGATGGGAGTATCGCTGGGAGAAGTGTGGAGAGTTGAAAGTTGACTATATTGAAGAACAAGAAAAAATCTGAAAGAATGTTTTGTATCTCTGTTATGTCGGAAACCTTTAGACCACCCTCGTATATGTTACATAATTTCCAGAGGACGTTCCACCTAATTACTAAATTTTCACTTTGTCACTTTATGTATCTTCGAATAAGACGCTCTTAATCATCAATCAATTATATTCATAGTGGATATTTTCTGATGGACTTTTCTGTTGCAACACCCTCTAAAAATAGCGACGCATGCACCATGAAATGGCAAGATGTAGCAATCTCGAAATATCATATCCAGCGGAAATCCTATCTGCGATGCTTTAAAAATGCTTCAGAACTCACTGGTAATCATACCCTTGGTTTAACTTGTATTACAAATTCAGGAAATGCGTCTTTAAATTTCCGAAAGTTCTGGCATTGGCACGTGACGAAACTAATATATTTGATACGTTTCGAAACAATCCTTGTACAAAATATTCATTTGTGAAGAAAAGAACGTAAAACAGTTGATGAAAATGACAAAGAAAACAAAACATTTAGAGGAAACATGTTATGAAAGCTGTTTTCCAATTCAACACTAAGTATTTTGAATTTGAATATCTATATGAATATTTACAAAATTCATCCCAAATAGACTATTTTCATTGATATTATGAATAGGGGACCAATTGTTATGAAAACATCATGAGAATAAGAATATCCAGATCTGAAGAATATTTTCAAATTCAAAAAATTAATGAGAGTGAATATTTTCTTTTGATATGCTGTTGATAACAAAGGGACACGTACCTTCTGGTCATGACGTCATCATCGGTTTATTTAAACTATGTTTAAATATATCTCTATATATGTTCAAAATATATTTTTTTCCTAACTAGCTATTGCATCCCTACGAACGACAAACCCTCAGAATTCGAAACTTTTGCGAGCTAAGGACAAACGAAGTCTCACTTTTCATCGCGAGATTCCTAACACGGGTTGAACAGTAGCAGGTACAAATTGAGCGTTCAGCCTGTGGCTTGAACCATCGACTCACACATCGTCCGATTGACTGAGTGAACGAAGCACCCACGTCGAACCGCCCGGCTACCGACCGACCAATTTATTAAATGATATTTTATATTTTCAATTCGCGAAACTATAAACTGAAATTTAAATAAAGTATGAAATGCAATGGAATAACATTTGTTGTTATAACTGCTTTTTGAAACTAATAAAAAATGCGCCACATTTTTTGTACCTCGAATACAATCATTCATGTTACTTTATTTTAACGTCATACCCTCTTTTTAATAGTTGGATATTCTCTATGCCTACGGTTTCTCAGTATTTTTTTCGAGAGCAAATGGGTCATGAGTGAACATAAAAAAATTAGAGGTTGATATTATCTCTAGTTAATGAATGGGCGCCAATTATTTTGAAGTCATACGTGAAAATTTAGACTTTCTATATATGAATAATTAACTGATAATAATAATAAGAAATAGATGGAGTATCAAGAGAAATAAGAATATTGTTGAGACTTATACTATCTTCTAAAAAAACATTTTACATATATACAATCAAAAAAATTATTGTATCATGAATGATTCGCAAGATGACCCCAATTATAGCAATACTTTCTTTTATATATAAATACACCACATAGAAAATAAATATAAGTAATTACCATAGCATTCAAATGTATGATCATGCTTTACAACATAAATATATATCTTATTGATAAATGATGCGTAATCTTTCAAGCTTTGAATGTAACTTTTCAAAGGAATCAAAAACGAATGTCACACCTTACCAAAATCATCTGCAAACTTGTGCAAACAGTTGAAAAATTGTGAAGTCCGTCTAGAAATCATGTCCTAGATATTGATATTGGTACTTCAACTTGGTGGTCTCAATAACTCTGATTACATATAAGTTTTGACGGATCACTTCTCTATCACAATATTTTCCACGAAAAATGTTGTATGACATGAAAAAACAAATGGAGAAAAGAAAAGAGACCTGAAAGTGGAACAGATTGACTCGAATGAAACAAGGAAAGCTTACCTTTGTGTGGCCTCAAAGTAAGATGTAATATTTAACTTTCAAAATTAATATGTTGAGATATTTTGAATTCAACAAAACTCGTTGTTCAAAATTTTTCTGAAATCCATAAAATATGTATCAAATCCTACAACTTAAAAATTCTTGCATGCACTCAACAGTTTTTTGACAATTCTTTTTTCGAATCTCGGAAACAAAAGTCCTCTTATTAATTCTCATATTTCTCCAGCAGAACAATTTGCGAAAACGCTATGGGTTTGAATAAAAAAAAGATATACCAGTTAACCTCTATAGTTCGAATTGAAAAATTTCAAAGTTGGGATATGTTTGAGTGAAATTTTTTATTATTTTTCAAATAATTGGTAGAGATACAGACTTCTGTTATGTGAAAAGTAGAAATGTGTCACATAGTAAATACTCCTATCATCTGTTGTTGATTTTGCTAAATGTAAAGGTTTATAGATATCAAAACATTTTAATAGTCTCTGCATAATAGAGTTATTCTTGAATACGATGTATACTTGGTGTCATACAGACTGCCCTATTTATTTGATCTTCTTTTGATTATAATATCTGCAAGTTACCAATTGTGACAAATTGAATTGTTATATCGTTTTCAACTATTTATTCAATTAATGATGAAAATGACCAAAACATATCTCTATTATAGATGAAAATACAGTTTTTATTTCATAAAGTGATGTATCACGTATACCGGAGGACACAGACCTAAAATATATATCCCCTTTTTCCTTCATTTCTATGGAATTTTTATAAAATTTCAAAATTTTGTTTACTCTTTAAGGGATATAATAGGATATTTTATTTACCTTTCGTTATTTTTGAAAGCAGTTTTTTCTTATACGGAGATTCTCAAACATATACAATAGAAAATGTCCATCTAGGATGAAACTGCAGTAACGTTAGTTACAAATAAAAGTGGTGAAAAACCTAGACAGAATCATTTCGTTTTTCTTCATTATGATTTCCTACTACGTAGTAACCGCTACATTCAACCATTTATAATAATGATCTGTTTATTGTTTGTCGGTAAAATAATTACAGAACTGTGAAACTTAACCTAAAGAAGAGAGCAAAACAGAAGGAGTAGTGTTAGGTCAGTGGATCAATTCTTCCACAGTTCCCTAATAAAATATATAATGAATCATCGTTGAAAATCTACCTAGTATAATAAAGTGAATACCTCTAATCTATATAGATAATTGATACTTTCATTTGGGGTCACTGGAAACTCATTGTCTACGCAACATCTTCAACAACCCGTCACGATCTAGAGTATATCGCCTCAACCATTATTACCATTTCGTTGACCCAATGGAAATAATATGATTTTTTCACTATTCTCTGTAGCTATTCAGCTCGAAAAATGAACTTGACACTTGAAATACCAACTGCAGGGTATCATTGAATTCAAAAACTGAAGATTTCCCAAATGTAATAATATACTGGATGATTCATTTGAAATCTCGTGAAACTAGCTAAAGAAATGAATAAAAAAGCCTGTTGTTCAACTCCTCTTCCATATCGATAGTGATAATGAAAACATTCAGTTCATTGGCGCTAATGACAATATTAATCAACAAGGAATATATACTGAAATGCTTGTTTTCATTTATTGCACGATAGGAATATTTAAAGATAATATTCTCAATATACTTACAAATTTGAGAAGGCCCTAATGAAAAATCATGAAAATTTACGAAGTATGGAAATTTTGTAGAGCGTTGACCTTTCTCAAAAAAAAAAGGCAGTTACTGCCTTGGAGAATAAAAAAAGGAACACTGAGTGGTTTTCATGAAATATAGATGATATACATTTATAGTTTCAATTGAAGGAGTTATATTTTTAGGTGTGAATAATTTTTGAGAAAGAAAGTTTTTGGCTTTCTTTTTTTTTTCTTTCTTTCAAGATGGAGTAGTAGAAAGCCCACATTTATAGTCTCTTTGTATTCTGAAGATGGAACTTCTGAGGTCCATGATCCTCTTAGTATTCAGTTGAACACTTTGACTTTGACCCCTGTTCCGTTATACATTACTTTCAAATAATAAAATCATCAATATTATAAAACATGGATAACTTCTTCGAGTCGTGAGCAGAATTTAAACAGATTTACAATAAGCTTTATTTTCACAAGTAATGGTCACATTTCTCGCTCGTTGGATGATATACTATTTTCATCGTGATGATTTTATTGCACGAATGGTGCTGTACATTGAAGTGAAAAATGTGATAATTGAAATATTCCAAAGAAAATACTTGGTGACCCCATGAAAATTAATTTCAAAACTTGCTTGAATAAAATCTGAAATGATAAATAAGTATATTGAAAAATCAATCATCTAAGTATCAATAAATATATGTGACATCAATCAGAAGCATTAAATTCAAAAAGTGAATATATTTCGTTCGATGTGCTCGATAATCGTGTGAGTATTGATCAATAAGTTTACATTTCTTCAATAAAATGGATTTCAATTCCTTAGATTGAGTTGAAATTTTATCCCCAAAAAATTATTTACTTTCGGAAAATGGCGAATCTGTGAGAAACGACAATGATAACTGTTTTAGAAAAATTACTTCTTTCAAAAATGTCAAGAATATCTTGAATGTAAATCTGAGTCTTTTGACCTGTTTGGATACTTTGCTGACATTATCAATTACTGTCTTGAAAGTGGAAAATAATATATGTTGGAATTGGCTGATACCTGATGAAAATCCATAGTGATATATTCGAGTGATACTTTCTTGTTTGGAAAAAGCCTGTTGTTCAGCTCCTTTTCCTTATCGATAACGATAACATTCAGTTCATTGACAACAGTGACAATATGAATGAATAATAAATATATTGAAATGTTTGTTTTTGTTCATTGTATGATAGATATAAAATTATAGATACTACTGAATACCTATCTCCACAAACTTATATGTCTGAAAAGGCCCATATGAATAAACATCAAAATGTACAAAGTATGCAAATTTCCGAGACCGTTAACCTTTCTCAATGAATATGGCAGTGGATACATTTTATTGAAGAATAAATACGAGTACATTAAGTGATTTTCATGAAGATTGAACTTTTGGGATCAACGATCCTCTTATGAGTCAGTTGAACACCTTGACTTTGACCCTGTTCCGTTATAGATTGCTGTCAAGAAAATAAATTTATTATTATTATATAACGGCGACAGAATATTCGATTCGTAAGCAGTTCTAAATGGAAATCTCTTACTTTTGTCTCCTCAATTTTGAAACTTTGATAACTTGAGTAACTGATGCACAAATAATATGACAGGTTTCATTCTTGAAAGATGAAGTCATGCATTTTGATGGAATTATAACTGAAAGTTATAATTTTATCCAAAAACTTTGCACATCGCTGACTAACCAATGCTTGAAAATTATAGCTCTGGCTCTAGCTCTACATTTATCCCATAAGGTTCATTGACATCCTCTGAGAAATTATCATTCATTTTGCAAGGTTTATGAAAATATTATTTCATATAAATTACTCATTTGGGAATTTCAAGAATATCATGAATGTAAATCTAGGTATTAAACTATATAAATATTTTGTTGACAATATCCATTACTGTCGTTAAAGCAAAAATCTTCATGAAAGTCCATTGTAACATAAATATTACTGGATTTTTTCCCAACACCAAACCAACACCTCTTGGTTTAGATCATTTGATGATCGAAACACGTGTCGAGGTGTTGAAATAACGGTTTGGTGTTGGGAAAAAATCCAGTAATATTTATTATCACACCAAAGGTATTGGGAAAACAATTCCAATGATATTCAATATTAGATTAAAGGTTCCAAACAGTGCATCCCAAGTCCATAGTAATATATTCAAGTGACACTTTCTTTTATGGTATCAGGTTTAGAATTGATCACGTCTGAAGTAACTATAGTATAGATAAATGAGTTTTGTGTCGGTAAAAACTCTCAATGAAGTAATACTAAGATAGAAAATGAACGATAATGGAAAATATTTTTCAAAATCACCTAAATATATAGTTTTTAATAACACTGATGCAATATGTCGCTGGAAGTGAGAAATTTCATGGAAGAAGATGATTAGTTATTCACGTAACAAGTCCGGAAAATACTGGATATTTTGAACACTATGTAAAATTCTGGAACGATTCGTAGGCGAGACATGGAAGTGTGTGAGTGGAAAAGAAACTACTTTCGGACGTGTTGCGTTCACTATATTTTTTCGGCAACCTTGTCGAACAATAAATCAACGGAACATCTTTCATTATATGTCTTTGTAGAACGAAGTTTCAAAAATGTTATATCTTATTTGTATCGATTATTAAAATTTGAACAGAAGATAGGTACTAACCGAAACATTCAAATTTTCAATTATAATAATATTCATATGAAAATACAAGTAATTGCTACTACATATTTTTTTCAAAATGAACAAGAAAATGAAGTTTCCGTTTCACATTGTTTATATTCTGATATATTCTGATAATTATTGGATGATCTAGGCAATTACAATTCCATATGTAAGTGAATGCTATTATATCCTTTAGCGATATTGGTAGATTTCCAGCGACCGTGACTCTTCAAATTTGTGATTTTTCCACCATTATCAGCATATAATATCGCTGAAGTTCAACGAGTGCTATGGCCTGTGTAATATTTGGGATTGGGAATACTTGAAAATTCTGTGATTCTAGATCCAAGATTCCCATTACTGTGGATAGATACCAAGAGGCTGATTCAAACATTTTTCTTTTTTGTAATTCTCAAATAATCTGTCATGTGAAGTATGGGATGACAGTAAAGTTGAATACTCGTATTGACTATACTGCAGTAGGTTTTTTGCTCAATTACACCAAAAGTTATCTCAATATGTGTTGTTCAATCTAGTATTTTCGCAAGTAATATATCTTTGTTCTTGTTTGATAGAATAATTACATTTTTGTCAGTCCTTTTATCTACATGCACCGGCTCACCCGCTAATTGTTCCTATCTACCATGAAATATGTGTCATTCTTTGCTTTCCTAATGAATTTGTTGATCTGCTCACTGTTGAAGACTTCTCCTTTATTCTATAACCAACATTCTTTTGAGAAATGCCAGAACCTTCGGAAAATGGGCCATGTTTACATTTTTTAACAGTTTCAGTTCAGTTGCGTTCAATAAGCCATAACTGCATTCTTTGTAATAGTTGTACAGATCTTTATATTCATTCATTGTGAGAACAAGTCATGAACTTCTTCGTACATGGGCTTTGATATTTCAGATATCAATTGTACAGTAGCAGCTGCTGCTGCGTTGGAAATTTCGTAAGGCAAAACATTTTCAAACTCACTGTCGCTGCTGATTCCCATAGTTGAACACTTCAGCTTGAGAAACGTTTACAGTATACTTTCCAAGAATTTTCAATATACAAAGGAATATTGGTGACCATGAGTTGAATCAAACTATATTATGGCTTTCGTAAGTCCGTGTTGAATATTCTTTATTTCCTAATTTGTCAACATTATTTTCAATGATAATTGGTTTCCATTACTATCTTTATAGTAGTGATGATAAATTTCAACTATTTTTACCTCCCATTCATCTGAATGTATTACGTTACGACAACAACTTCTTTAATCTTCTTCACTGATACGAGTACCATTCAAAAAGTAATCAAAAATTGAAGAATCTCGTGTATTGAAAATATGTTACCATTTCTAAGGTAACCACCCTGTGTAATTGATTCGTATTATGCTTTTTGTGATAATATAATGAATATTCATTCTGTAATAAACATATCAACACTATTTTCAATAGTTAATCATGTCATAATCATCTTCACGGTAATGAAGATTAATATTATTTACTGACATCATTTTCAATATTTTCCATAATAATAAATTCCAGCACCACACTGGATCAGTCCATAAAGTATTCTTCGCTGACATAATCTCAGGGAACTATCGATCCAAGTAACTACCAAACTCCTGTCGCAGTGTTTTTCACTCCAACTCTGCTCGTATGCTATAAAATTGAAACTACCATTATCGTCGTTGCGATAAAAATGCATCGAGTAATTAAATGTAAACAGCAAAAGTATAGCTAGTGAACACCATTAATTTTGTGCTGTGAATAAATAACGATGCAGCCATTTGATGGCTTTCACGTCTATCGATTTCTTTGTTTTCTGCTGCTTTCTTTTCAGTTTGAAAAATGTTAATAGATAATTTTGTTTTCGATTATATTTGGGTAATTATTTTTTTTCCATTTCCAGGGCATTATAATTTAATGATCGAACAAAAAATTATTGAAGAAAATTAATCCTTATTAAAAATATACCCCTTTCAATTTAAATTTCAAAAATATCCTCATGCGTCTAAGTTTTGTTTTGGAGTTATTCTAGGCAAGAGATTTCAGTTCAAACTTTCATAAGTGAAGACTTCTTTAGCAAGCTGGAGATGTGAGTTTATTTCCAGAGTTTTCTCGGTTTTGAAGAACAATTATTGTTCTTCTCTTTTTTTGATAACAATATTCTTGAAATTATTGTTGGTTATAGTATTCGGTATTTGATTAGGAATTTTTAGATTGAGATGAGGAAAAATGAAAATTTCAAATTGGTTTTCCTGAAAACAAAAAAAAATCACTGATAAATTTAATCTATTTTTATGAGGTTACAGCGAGTTACTATCTCGATGAACAGTCATGTCTCCTGTATGGCATTTACGAATGATCATTTATGATCCACGTAAGGCTGAAAAGGAGCATTCATGACTGTTGTTACCAAAACACTGTCCATCAGTAAATTGACAAATTTCAGGTTTGATATATGGCATTATTGAAAGATTTAAAAGAGTCATGATCTAGACTGTACCAGAATGCCTTCAAATGAATTTCCGTAACGACTGTCTACCATCGAATGCATAGCTGCAGTCTCAATTTAGCGTCCCGATTTCCAATAGAAAATTGTATATTCTCTCTGGTCGTGAGGTATGAGCGCTGCCATTACAGAGAATTACCCGGTCTATTGTTTTTCCATCATGAGATAAGCCGGTACATTAATCAGATTATCGCTTTGATGTTCTATTGTTGCTGGATTTTATAGTACTTTGAAGACTGGGTGCATTCTGCATTGTGAACTGCAGGGATGTTGTGCATTATACTGTTAATAGATGAAACAAAATGCAATCTAGTTTTTCTGCATGAGAATACACGGGTTTGATAATATACATCTATTTCTTACTGTTCACAATCCGAAAAATGAACAAAACTAAATCAATAGAGACTTTGCTGAAGTGTAATTAACGGAGAACTGAAAAGTTTACCCCGATAAGTTACTGCGTAGTTTAATTCAAATCAAAGACGTTTATTGATTGTTTTGACATTCAAAGAAAAGACCAATTATTAACCTGCCATATTCATACATTTTATCTACAAATTGAAATAATCATTTGAACAACTGAGTTTCTATATACAGCTTTTTCAGTGATCGACGTTTCGGAGACAGTCTTCTTCTCTACTTATCCAAGTTGGAGATTTGAAAAGCGCGGAACTAATGCCGCTCAGAAAACTCGATTCAACTCCACTGAATTTTTCATGTGCATGATTGAAATAAAAAATGTGGTCAGCTACTGATTTATAGTTGTTCAGTGGATGTCGATGAATTGAATGTATTTTGTTCGAAGTTCGATGAAGTTGTCGAGTAACAAAAATGTCACTGGGTTAGACATTGAATCGAAAGTCCTTACAGATTATGTTTTTCATGAAAAATCTAAAATATATCTGGGTTTTTATTCAGTTATATGTTATTTTTTGATCACATGATATAACCTATTCAAGTATAATTTCTAAAAATAAAAACGAATAGAAATTACTAGCATCGAAAGTGAAAAACAGAACTATGAATAATGGAAAGTGGTGAATTATATGAGGTTCTTTATTCATGAAACAGTATCTAGAAATTATGATTTTGACGACTAGTTATTTCATGCATTATGTTAAATATACTATTTAAAAGTTGAGGCTCTTCCAAAACTTGTTTCAGATTGCTGAACAGAAAGCAAAAACTGATATTTTTCTTCAATGCACAACTATTTGATATTGTTGACATTTTCATTCATTACTTTGAATTGAAATTTTGTTTTCATTATATTCCATAAAGGTTCGTCATTGGCGGAGGCACTTGAAGTACCAGTTTTAAGTTAGATAATTTCTACTTTTGATACAGATTTGAAAACTGGAGGAGCTCGATTTTAGAACTAATTCGCGTTTTCATTGTTCGAATTTATCACATTCATCTCAGAGGTATCACGTTGTAGTCTAGTTCACATGTACTTTTTTTTTGTAACATTTTTCAGCACTGTCCGAAAATTAGGACCAAGGTGTCATTCGATTCGTATTTTTGCCTAGAAAGTTTAAGGAAAGGTCCGAAAACGTGCTGATAAAAATTACAAAGTTATAAACAATTAAGTGATAAAAAATTAGGCTTTAGATTTTTCTTAATATCTCGGAAAATTTCGAAAATTTTGAAAATTTGAAGAAAGATTTAAAAAGGTCAATGATTTCGCGTAAAAAAAGTCTTGACTTTCGAAACTGTAACTTGATTATTTATTATTTTTACACAGCCCTGAAAATAGAGCCAAAAGCGGGTAGTCTGGCTTCCGCGCGTCTTTCGTCACTCCGACATAAAAACAAAAAAAATATTTGAACATATTAAATATTAATATTAAGGAATGAAAAAATCCAGGTTATGTTGGGATACATCAATAAACAATAATCCACAGTCAAAAAAATTATTTTTCTCCCAATTTTAAAGTTAGTTATAAATTTGTTAATTGACAACTTTTTCTGAATTGAAAAATATTATAAAAATCCCGATAACCATCAACCAAACCCTGGCATTTTTTTCCTTTGGTGAAGTTATCCTTCATAGGCAAAAAAATAGATAACCGTTGTCAATTTTTTATTGTTTCAATGTCTCATGGCTAAAAACTAATCAATTATATTTT
>WOGN01000744.1:0-23166 GCA_015342105.1 Leptinotarsa texana | reverse complement strand
TATCAGTTTCATTTTCATTGAAGTTATTTTCCTCTAGTAATTCCCCGAAGTATTCTAAGGTATGTGGAATTGGCAAAAAAAACTAACATTGAAGGAAATTCAAATATCACCTTCTTGCAGAACGATGATTGAGGTTTCGTATTTTTTTAACATGCTGTATGAACTCTGAGGAGTTTTAAATACTAAAACCTGGTTCCGCAATAGGCAAGCTATCTAATTCCTTAGTGAGCTATTTTGCTATTTGATAGATGAGAGATCCAATAGCTAACACGATGGGGAGCATTGGTTCTCCTGGCTTGTGGTTTTTGAAAGGCTATATAGTTTTGACACCATTGGGTTGGAAACTTGTAAGTTCCGTGAGTATATGGTGGAATTTCTTGAGGACGTCTTTCACTTTGACAATTATCTTTGGTAACGGGTTTCTGGATAATTTTGCATACGGCCCGTTAGTAATTAGATTCCACTACCTTTTCGTAGTGGTCCGATTTATCAAGAATTAATACATTGTTACCTTTATCGGCTTTCAAATAAAAGATGCCTTTGTCTTTCAATCGCTTGATGAATATCTTTTTGTTTTAGTCATCGTTTATTAAATATTTCGGTTTATTTGTTATCATGTTCCTGGAAATTTGATATCTGACTTTCTCTTGGACTTTGTACGAATATTCAATTAACGAAGAGGGCTGTGTTGAAAAATACACTGACATGGAGAGTGTTGGTCAAACTGTAAAGTTATCTCTTGAAATAACTTTTCAATGGGAGTCTAGAAATCACGAAAATATATACTTTGTCGTGATGTTCATGTAACTAACTACTGAATGAAAAATAAATAAACAAGGATTTTCCTTTCTTTGAATCAGCAGGGGAAGGTGGAAAAAACCATTACTATCCTAACCGAATAGCAAACATTTCGCTGAAGAGGGCTATTAGCCAAACGTCTTGGAAACACTCGAGGACCGCCTAAAAAAATACTCGACACACATCAACTCTTATCACCATTCGTATTTCTAGCCGCCATGTTTTGCCACGATAAACGTTTGTGTATTTCTTGTTTCCTTTGTGCGGAAAGCAGCTGTGTTTTCAGACAATATCCGACAGTCAGCCACTTCAATGGATTTCGGCACGCGGTGAAATATATTTTTATGCGTTTTGAATTCAACTTCACACCCTTTATAGGCAGACCGTCCGCAAAGGAATTGGATTTGGATTTGCAGTAACACTGAATGCATTGGGAGGTTCATAAAAATGAATATTATTACAAACTACAGTAAATTCATTCAGTAACTACTTCAAAAACTGCATACTTTTTTGAAGAAATTAAAAAAGAGTGATTTTACTTCTGATTATATCTCTATGGAAAAAAAATTCCTACCTCTAAATAGTCTGATCGTGAAATTATTGACATAAAACGTGAATTCCAATTCAAAATTGAACTAGATGATATTTTTTCACTTTGAAGTGTATATTGGTGTATTATTTTTGCATTGATAACTTTATTCGATTCAATACTAAGGTGTGTTTCGAATATTGACAATTTCAGCAACCAAAATTATGATAATTTCGTATAAGTTCACTTACCTGTTGAAAAAGGTATTTTTTCCTATGTATCAATATGTATTCGGGATTTTTTTCAACCATCAGTTGAATCAAAAATGCCTTATCGCGTTGTACAAGAGGAATCTGATTTGGATTCTCTATTGTTTTTTCTAGGTTTATTTTTTTAATCTGAGGGCCGATAACTTTAAGTTATATACCTCTACCATTTATTTGAAGAGAAATTTCACGAAATTGTCTTCTATCATTATTTCGTTCGATCTGGATTGTGGTATGGATTTCTAATATGGAACCCAATGTACGGTCAAATATTTAGATGAAACACCAAGTAATGTGGATAGATTTTGATATACATTAATTGGTTTGAAAAATCGGCCAACAGTTCATTTCCAATATCGATACTATGTTGAATTATATTCCTTTACACAGTTTACATTCATTAATATCAACGATAGGAGTGTACACGGTTTATTTTTTTCTTTGAAATTGCACTGTTAATGATTGTTTCTATTGAGCAATTCATGCGACATTATTATTATAATTTATGAAAAAATATCGACCGTCACCAATAAAATATCGTTTAGTGCGTTTTTTACACAATTTTTTTTCGTTGATTCATAATAAAGTAACCTATTGAAGAGGTTATATTTTTGGGAGTAACTATCTATCATCAACAGATAAAGAAATTCCCAAAAACCTAATCTGAAATCAGTAATATTCCAATGAAATTTCTAATGAAGATTCAACGTGAAACATTCCATTAACAAGTCTTCACTTCTAGAGCGAAGTTTTTTTTCAAACAATTCTATTGGAATTCATAAGCCCAAGCTTAGCACTTTGGAAATTTCCACATATTCAGCTTGATAGCATCATCTGAACTCGGAGAAAAGTGATAAAATGTAAAGTGTGAAAACGCTCCCAAATCCCACTTCAAAATAAAGTAATTGGTCTGAATAGAAATGGAGAGTTTTTAAGTTCTGAGAAACATACTCATTGATTTTACTATTCGCAATAAGGAGTAGAGATTATTTCTCTATTGAATGATTGAATCAGTTATTTTTATAATGCAGAAACAAGTTGAGCGAACTAGAATAATCCGAGAATTGAAAGTCAAGAGGAAACAGAAATTTGTTGAATTTTGAAAAAACTGAAGATGAGAAAGAAAGAGAGAAAAAAACAAAGTAAAGAAAAAGAAAGAAACTATAAGAAAAAAATTCAAGGTAACAATTTATCTTCCATAAAAAATATCTGAAAAACTCTATGAAGTTGGGGTCTGGAAAAAAGTTCAGGTAATTAGAAAAGTTCATAAGAAGCAATGGAAAAGTACAAGTTACTGTACAATCTAGTGAATGATTATGAAATGATGATATTTATGATGTATGAGTATTCCTTACAAAATTGAAGCACCTAACCAGTGACTTGAAAATAACTTCTCAGCAATTCCCGTAATGTATGCATGCAGAAAAAAATCAAGCCATTGGTGGATGTGTGAGCAATATCTCACTATTCTGATGAGTAATGTACGGTAGAAACTGTTATACCTCTTCTAGGTACCTGTGTCTAGAGTGTTTCAAATCAATTTCACAATGTTCCCTTATCTACCACTCTTTAATTAATTTTTCAATGTATCCTTATATAATAACCAGGTGAATCTTATAATTGAAATATTATTTCAACAAGCTATATAGTATACCATTAGATATTGGTCCACACTCTCATAGGCACTTAGAGATTTGTTGTTGTTAACTTGTCTAACTAATCTGAATTGAATTCTATGGAATGGTTTTGTAGCAAAATATGATGGGCGAATGCCGATTTTTCTGGTCTTCCATATTTCAGATGTGCTTAGTGTTCCTTATATCTTATTTTGAAAAATATTTTTGTCTGTCCATAATATTTTGCATCGCAGTCGTCACTGCGACGCAAAATAAATTTCATACTTTTCCGAATTCTCGAATTTGTCTTTTGGATTTCCTAAAAGACTTGTATGTGTATGACTTGGTTTGAAAATCACTTTTATACATTGTTCCTTGAAAATCTCTCCAAAGTTCTTCGTATATTGGTAGTAAGAAACGGAAGCTTGAATTTTAAAAACGACAAACACCAAGTTAAATATGTCTCAGTTCCATACCACCAATTCACCAATAACTGCGATGCAAAATATTATGGACAGACAGGAAGATCTGTTGAAATGAGATATAAGGAACACTTAGCACACCTAATATATGGAAGACCAGAAAAATCAGCAGTCGTCCTTTATATTTTGCAATGAACCCACTCCATAGAATCAATAAGATTAGTTAAACCAGTTAACAACAACAGGCATCTAGATGCCTATGAGAGTATAGAAATATTAGTTTTCCTTCGTGAATTTTCTAGTCAGGTAAAGCGTTTTTTTAACTTTACTATTTTCAGTTTTGATTCTTCTATGGAGCTGTTGATATCTTTCAGGTTCTTACTCATTTAATCTTTGACATTTTTCGTTTGCTCTTCGTATTGTTGGCTGAGTAGCTCATCTAATTTGCGCAAATTTGGATCAGCAATTTCATTCACGGAACTCATTTCGTTCCTGCTTAGTGCGTTTTACTCACTGGCCTGTATTGAAGGTCACCTCGGCCACTCTCCTGTCATGTGTTTATCCTCTATTTTTGTCACTTGAACTTCGGTCTAGTGTTTTGTCTCTTATTGCAGCGGGGCAAAAACAGAAAGTGATAGGAATACAGCGCTCTTTCAGTATGTACACAAATTTTTATTCAAAAACTAATTACGAATTTTAACGGAACTCCAAATCACTCAACTGTAGGTCAGAATCAATTTTTTCACTCATATTCCTCTGAGTACTTTTTTATCTCCTGGTCAGTTCATTTCCCGAAATCGCCTGTCATTACTTTCAGAAACATGGCCCGAAATGGAACGAATGCAATCCTTTCACTGTAATTCTCAGAAAAAGTACAGAAAGACGTACGTGCTTTTCGAAAACGGCACATCAAATCGACCCTGTGTCTCATCTATCTAATCCCCGTCTCTGCAAAAGTTCAGCGCGATATAATCGGGTCACCGTTTACGAAATCCACGTGTGCGACGTTGAAGGGATAAAGTTGCTACTCTCACAATACCGATCAATTACTTTGTGATCATGCGATTAAATCTAATCTGACCCTTCCAATACAGATGTCGACCCTTGTCAGCGGAATAGTTTTTATTGGTCAGTCGTTTCTGCGACTGAATATTCGCAACTTTCCCAATATCAGGGATGTGGTGTGTAATGCCAAGCAAAGTGAGACGAACGATGTCAAAAGTCGAAGTATTAGTTGTATTTGACTTTGAGGTTAGGTTTAATACCCGCGAAGTATACAGGTTGATTCTGTACAGTTGATCAAACTGCTCAAAATTAAACGGAATTCCACCGGTTTTTGACATAGAATATGTTATCTTGGTTGAGGTTGCAATTGAAACTGAAACAATATATCTTCTCAAAGGAGGGCTCTGTTTGCAGCTCCTTGATAAATAATCTCCAGAGCAGCGTCGTTTGATGATTATTATTGCATGAGTCCTAAAGTTGGTCTCAGGAGCTAAATTTCAATGGGCCTATCACTCTGTATAATTTTTAGCGTGCGAGATGGACGGTTTTCAGCATGCATAGCATCTTCACCTGCGTTTTTAACGTGACAACAATTTTTTATCACAAACCTCTGATTTTATTACTTCAACTCCACGAATGTATCGTCTTAATTTGATGGCTGAGGAGAACTACAAAGATACTAAACTGGCAGGCTATGCCTGCACAGTTTCTGATTTGTTTGACAATATTGTTGAGAAAGACCACATGCAAAGGCACAATTCCTAAATAGCCGCAGATCTCTGGAGCTTTGATGTGGGCCTTTGCTAAATGGATTTCAAATTGATAACAACATTGTGGTCATCTTGTTCAGTGTTCAAAACTGAACCAAGTTCATTGGCCTCTCGGGCAGTTGTCTTAATGATACAACGTACAACGTCCTTCCGGCAGCACGCTGAAGAGGCATAAGCCTATAGCAGGGCCCCAGACAATAAACACTTCCGGTGGTACGTGGTGTCCTCAATGTCTTACCACCTTCAACTAGGTTTAAGGGGCACATTCGTCCTTCTGGCAGGCGGGCAAGTGCTACCATTCGATTTCTCATGAAATTTTAAGCTAGCGCAAAACAAATAGCAAATGTTATTTTTTATTCGTTTTTTTCAATTTGACATTTTCTTAGTATCTCAACTCAATTTCGAGCATAAAAACCATGTTTTGGGGTAATTTTAACCCTCGCCTTCATTTAAAAGCTGATGGGCTAGAAAAACCATGGAAAATAGTGGGGGTAGTCTATTGAACGGTAGCTCTACGTTCAGTACAAGCTAAGATGTCTGCAAGTGAACGCCGTGTCTTCATGTACGACTCAGCCACTGCAAATTATCAAGATTTTGATCTTCTAGCGGTATCTTAGAGAGACCGGAAAGTTGATTCTTTTATTGCTACGTGTAGCACTATCCTTCAGGGAACACCATGTGCCCAAAAAGGTATGACGATGATATGAAAGTTTTTTATAAGACTGTGGAAAGACCTTAAATAGTTGAAGATTATTTTTATGGTGCTTCACCCGTCGATACTCACAACCATATTCGGCAAAGTGGACTTGCACTAGAAGAGGCTTGGCGAACCCAGAACTTGGTCCATAGAATGTTTGGATCCATTTTTGGAATAGTTGAAACCAACGCTTTTTTGATTTTCAACTATTAAAAGTCAGGACCGCCCAGTGGACCATCAGCACTTCACTGAAGCGTTGGTCAACCAATTAATTAAAAGGGCCAACATTACACGGCGATTGAATATTATTAGCCCGACTATACCAATTGGAGGGGAAACCAATGCAGGGAACACTCGTGCTGATTACACTGTCCAGAGACAGTGACAGGCGTCGCTTGCAACAGAAATGTCTCATATGCACTCAGGTGAGAAAAATTCAGACAAGAGCCAGTTTCTATTGCAGAAAATGTGAACCAAACGCTGTAATGGGTAGTCTCCAAACAAGCAGGGGCTGTTTTGAATTTCACATCAAAAACGGCATTCCGGTGCGGTAGAAATTTGCGTATTATTTTTTTTTATGAAAATATACATCAATTTTTATATGAAAAAGTGTTTTTTTTTCGTGTTTTGAATGTGATGTTTGTTTCTTAAAATTTTTTTTTTGTTTGTAAGACTATTATAAAATCAAAATATATTCCTGTTAAAATTGTAAGACCAATTATTTTAAATAAATTTTAAAATGTTTTTTGTAGTTGTAATTTCTTTTTGCATTCTTAAATCCCACTAATAATCAATGAGTCTGAGAAGTCCTACCTAGTACCCAGCGTACTGCCGGAAGGACAATGAAATTGAAAAGTCGAGTCCTGCTGGCAGGACATGAAAAATTTCAACACCGATGTACAAAAGTACTTGCAACAGGACCTTCCAGCAGGGCACGGGGGTGTAAGTTCTGTTATTAAGATAATTCCTACCCTCTGGTGGTCGCTGACAATGATAATATAGGATTGAAGTTTAATTATTTTGACTAACCAACGCCTTGAATTGAAACTTTGATTCTATAATTGTAATGATTTTCATACATCTTTGTTTCTATCCTCTCAAACTGTATCATTATATTGTTACGTGTGAGTTAGTGCCATAACCAATGGGCGACATCTTTCAAGCTAAAAATACAGCAAAATCACAATTCCATTCTCAGGGACCGTCATTATTTTTCCATTCCGTATATCTTTGTTGAATGTCGAGATCGTACCTCACTCCTCTTCCCAGCCTCACTGTTCCTGCCCGAAAAGATCTCGTGTCTGTGTTTAATTTATAACACTACCTACAGAACTACGCAAACGTCGTCGTTGAAAATTATGGCTTTTCCGCTTTCCCTGGAACGGAGCATGAATAATGATGTTCATTTTATTAGAGGTGCGAAAACCGATTCATCAGTCAAGACTAATGTGCCAAAAAAGTCCGTTCGTTGTGCTAGGCCTATAATAACGACTATTCTGTTGAGGTTTCTGGCTTTTCGATGGATCGGTTCGAGGATTTATAGATGTTGAAGTCAGTCGGATAATTCGGCTCCACATGATTTGCAGACTAGTATTTTATCATGGTTAATATACGGGGTTAATGACGAAATGATTAAAAAAAGTGTGTGATGGAAACAGAATTATTAGCAGTGAGCTTGTTTCATGCTATGTAAAATGATACTGTTTTGCTTATATACTGATCAAGTTAGGGGTATATTATACCTATGAAGCCTAATCAGTCTCAAGACTTCTTTATATTTGCAAAAAAAAACAATTCGAAAAGCTATAATTTGAGTTGAACTCGTGTTTGTTGACCAATAAAATTGATCGTGTCTAGAGCGGAGTTGCCAAGTGTATTGTTTTAATATCCAATCACAGATCTGATGGTCCGATTTGACAGACGCTATTTTTGTTGTTATTGTTGTGAATACAACTGTTACAATTATCTAATTAAAGAACGTCTTTCTTTTTGTAAAAGGTAGGTCTTGGCGGGTACCTATTTTGCTGCCTACCTACCTATTTATACCTAGTTGTATAAATAGATCATCTATACCAGACAAAAAGTTTTTCAATGTTCAGAAAAACGAAACTCTAAGAGATGTATGGTTTTTTTCAGTTGGCCGAGCTGAAATGTAAATTAAATCAAAACTTTCCATCTTTCAATAAAAGACAATGTCTGAAATAAATGTCATATAAATAAATGGGACCTACTAAATATACCTTCTACAGTTTCAATTTTTCATTCTTTATTCCGGTACCAAAGTATTGCAAATTTCTTAAGTAAAATCCATCGACCATTTCAAAATCGTCTCTTGGTAAGTTGTCGGAGTCAGCTTTAACAAAACTAGGCTCAACATTCATTTTGAAATGATTTTAACACAAATACGTAACAATGTGTGAAAACAATGACATAACCTCATAACTTATGTCGGTATGTGGAAACCATTGACATTAGAAAGAGCACATTATCGCATTCACTACAGAGGGCTATTGCTATCTGGATGACAATATGGCTAATATACCAGTAACGTTGAATTACTTATTTTTGGTGATTTATTTTATCAGGGTTTATGAGAATTCAAAAACCAATTGAAAATACAGCTCGCTAAATACTATTTAGAATCATATTTAGATATAACTTGTACTATATCAGTTATCAAGGCAAATATTATTGTCTATTTTTATGCTCAATTCGTGGATACCAGTGATGTTTTTATTGAATACTTATTTGTTTGCTGACTTTATTCTCAAAAAAAAAAATTAATGAATAATTATTTACAGAAAATTTCAATTGATCGTTCATTTTCTCAAGGAAATGTAGTACCTATATTACAATTCATTGGTATTTTCGGCAATGAAAATGTATGTCTTATCGGATTCATTCTGCTAGTTTTTGCAACATTGAGTTTCAACTTTTTCTTAGCCGACAGCTCGCGTGGGAACAATTCGTTTTTTCATCGAGTTTAGTTTGTGTGTTTTTCAAAAGTGTTTTAGAGATATATTTGAATATCAAAATATTGCATTCTTGTGCTAATTTTAATTGTGCGGAAAGGTACAAGAAAACATAAAGCGCATTGATTCATAGATGAGTTATTTCATATAATGAGTTTAGGTTTCCAAAAGATAAAATGATGAGAGAAAAAATGGGTGAAAGTATTGAAAAGAAAGAACTACAATCCTTCTACTCTTCTAAAATTTTATACCAATCATTTAAAAAGTGACTATAAATAAAAGGGGAATGAAAATATTTAATTTGGTCACAGTTTTTTATTCAACTTTAAGTATTCTCTTCAGAAAGTATTTTCTGAAGTCAATACTGTTGCTGAAAGTGTGAAACAAAATGAACTAATATTTTTGCAAAAAATCAAATACTTTTTATTTTACTTCATTGAATTTTATCATATGATTAATGCTATTACCTCAGACGCTTTTGTTTTGTTTTGAAAGATTACCCAAGCGATCCTATGACGCTTGAATTCAGTAGTAAAATTGGAAAAAGTTGTAGTTTTTTTTTTAGTAAATGACAGTTACACAGATTGGGGATTGTAGGGTAAATTGAATATTTGAAATGATTCTTTTTTCCAGCTTGTTATATTTTTTGATTTTGATATCTGAATATTATTAAATGATGCATAAAATAATAGTATAGGTAAATAATTTGGGAACTTTCGACTTTGTATTCTGATTTTATATAAAGAATTTATTAGTAAACTTGATTTTTCCTGTACATTTTATTCCATATGGAGAATTTTTCATTAATTGAAACGTTAACGGGATCATAAACACTTCCATATCTAAATTGATGATTATAGGCTTCGTAAATTTTACGATTTGGCAATGTTGATTATTTCTATTGTTCCTATTGGTCAATCGAACAAAAGCGCGAATAGGCACGTGTAGGAAGCTACACTTGAGAGCAGTCAGAATAGTAAATCATTTTCGAAATTCAGTTCAGAAGGCGTAGATAATTGACTAATTATAGAGTGAAGAATGCAGTATTCACTTTGAACATTCAACATTGATATAACACATTTTGAATTACTTCTTATAGTTTCAAGAGCGGTGAATAAGAAAAATATGGAACACTGGAACACGAAAAATTGTTTACATTTTTGAAATCAGATAAAAATTTTCAATACTTTGTATAAGTACTTTTTGATGTGTCATATATCTACACAACTCACCTAATTGAATCAGGCATACTTGAGACATTTTCAATTGTTGCTGGAAAAGAGGATGACGGCATGATTCAATCCAATTTAATAGTTCTTCAATTGGAACTTTAGTACCCAAAACGTATGAATAATTTATGAAGTTCTTGCGTCCTGATCAGTGTCGTTATTAGTATTATATCAATTAGGTATATCATTAATTGAAATCAGTTTGTGAATCAAAATTTCTACTTCAGAGTATTATTGTTGATGAATATGACGCTCTTATACAACAAAATCCTTCGTATGTCGTTAATACTCCGTTGGAATTGTGAATTCATCCATTTATTAATTCAAGAGTGAGGGAAAAAAAAAACTGTAGAATCATTAAAACCATGTTTAAACCTGAAAACCTGAAAATCTCCCAACCTTGATCAAATAAGGCCGGGAGAGAAAGAAATTGTGTAACACTTCAAAGGTATTGAAATTTAGCTGGGAAAACAAAACAGTAAATGGCTTTTAACCAAAAATGATAAATTATTTGCTGAAGGTGTCTTTATCTAAGACATACAAGAGAGTTTCGACACAACTTAAGGAAAAATAGATTCAATATCTGCACGAAACTCGGCGTAACGAAGAATATACCGTTGGAAAATGTGGCATGACAGAAACATTACAAGTTTCTGTCTAACATTGACAGACTTATCTAGCGGATTGAATAACGCTTCTGAAAAAGGAAAATGACTGATTATTAGCCACATTGGAAGTGTTATGATTTTGTGAAGAGCGGTTTGTTTATGTTTGAGTCAAAGCATTCTGGCGATTACCATGACGACATGAACTGCAAAGAATATTCCAAGTAAATGGTAGACTCAATTCCAACTAATTATGTGATCGTGATGTCTAATGCTAGTTATCATTTTGGAAAGTTGAAAGAATAACAACTAATTTATGAAGGAAAGCTGAAATCATTGAGTGGTTTCGAAAAAAAACATAATATTTGTTGACAGTTTGATTGTAGAAGGAATATTGTCTATAATATGTTCAAATGAAGCTTGTTTCACGGAATGCGTAGTCGATAAGATGACACAAAAACAAAATATTATTATTCTGCGTCTGCCCTCTCATCATTGCGAAATTAATCCCATTGACTTCGTTTGGGATCAAGTAGAGGGTTGAATTGCTAAAAGGAATATGAAATTGAAAATTAAAAGTTTAACTGTTTGAAAAGTGCAGTAAAGAATAAATTATTGACTTTTCATCGATATTGTTTTTTAATTATGCTTATGTATCAAGCTATTTCGCCAAAAGTAGAAATAAAGTGAAATATTCATCTGTTTTTAAAAACTGTATCAACTTTGCATCATTTTAGGCATAATTTTTTCTGGTGTTTTAAATTTTTGCGAAATAATTTGTATTCAGAATTGCAATTGGTGATGATAATGCGTTGGAAAGATAAGTTAGGCATTAATCACTAACTTTGTTGAGGTTTGGCTAAATTTGAGAAATCGGCAAATGTCAAATTTTCGAAAAACTGTAAAAAAACTGAATTTTTATTAGAGAGTTGAGAATTGGTATATGGCTAAAAAATAAAAAAACAATAGTCTTTTCTTCTTACCGATTTTTGAGCAATAACTGCTTTTCTGAACATTTTTTGGAAAAAATGTCAAATTTGACAGGGAAGAAAAATCCCTTGATCGGTCACATGCATGTCATTTGGCATCATTATTAAAGCACAACCTGATGGAGATATCAAAAGTTGCTTGAAGAGATGAAAAAGAAAATCCCATTTGATGCGGACTTTATGTATGACACTGTATAACCTGTTTGCAAACAGGAAGTGAACTCAGACAAAATGATACGTGAACTCTCTTTGTCAATATCAACTGGTTGGTATATGAAAAAAATATTTATATAACGCCTCTTCGGTGGTTCATGGTCAATCACAGAAGTAGAATAGCTTAGAGAACATGGGGCAAATGAAAACACCGCCTTATGGAAATACCATGTAAATTTGAAGAAAAAGCCAAGCTCCGTTTCGCAAATTTTTGTTCCAACATGAGAATCTCCATAAGACAGTGTTGCCAGATTTCCCCAGATCTACAAGATTTCATACACCATTCAGATGACGCACGATCCACTGTATTGAAAATAAAAATAAAATAACTCTGCGCCCTCGACACAATACTATCCAGCATTAAAGATGAAATTTAGTCATTGACACCATCGTGTGTGTTGAATAATTTCCCAAAATACCTGTTCCATATCAAAAAGTAGGGTCTATGTGTGTGAACGGCCTATATGAAAATGTTCATATAGGACGAAACTGCAGTAACGTTAGTTACAAATAAAAGTGGTGAAAAATATAGAAATTTTCATTTATCTTTTCATCATGATCTCCTACCACGTAGTAACGGCTACATCCATCAATTTACCAAATAATAGTTACCTTATGAATGTTGACTTAAATAATATTAGCTGTAGAGGATATTTGGATACCAGAAGCCAAATAAATGTAGCGAATGTTTCATTGATTGAAAAACTGAATATTTGTTTGGTTCAAGGTTTCGGAAACAGCATAATGTTTCCAAAAGGAATGTGCAGAGTGAATTTCAACCCAAAAAATTTCTCAATAGAATCTGTCATTCATTTTGTTGAAGCCAAAACAGGCGACATTGACGTAATAATAGGTCAACCTACTATATTTTTGCCTTGTATCTGCATTATTATATCTAAATACAGATACAAGGCAAAAATATATATATTGGCAAAATGAGTCATGGAAACACTTCTTCATTCATGTTAGACGAGGATGTCACAATTGAACCTCACTGTATCTCTTTAATACCTATATGATCGAAAAGAAACAAATGTTAGCTAGTACTGTCGAAAAGGTATGATTTTTCCGAACATTATTCAAATACATCTTGTTGTTTGTTCGAAATTGACAATGCTTTTAGCGTTATCAATACAGTGATTTTTCTTCAAATTAGTAACTTTTTGTCCAATGACATCAAATAGATGTGGCCTATTAATTTAGGTGAGGTCAACGTTAATCTAGAAGCTTTAAAGGAACCATATCGATCAAAGTTTTATAATATTTTTAATGTGTTCCAAGATTGTTTCGCTAAGGGTATATCTGAATTAGGTGTAACAAATTTGATTGAATTCGAAATAAATTCAAAAAGATATGAACCTATTTTCTATAAACCGTATAGATACTCTGAAAAAGAGAAAGCTATAATTCGTAGTAAGAACAAAGAGATGTTAGAAAATGGGATCATACAAATATCTCATTCGAACTATTCGAGTCCCGCTATTTCAATAAAAAAGAAAAATGGTGATCACAGATTGTGCATAGATTTCAGAAAATTGAATTCTATTACACGAAAGGACAGGTATCCACTACCTCACGTAGAGTATCAAATCGGGTATCTTGAAGGAAACAAATATTTTTGTAGTCTTGATATTACCCAAGGCTACTACTAAATACCTGTTGCTTCTAGATCAATAGATAAAACAGCTTTCGTAACGCAGGACGGACAATTCGAGGTTTTACGAATGCCCTTTGAGCTTTCGAACGCTCCAGCCACATTTCAAAGATTTTTGAATGATTTGTTTTTCGAACTGCGTCACGAAAATATTACTATATATTTGGACGATATTCTCATTTCTTCAAAAACAATCGAAGAAGGTCTCCATTTGCTAGAAACTGCACTAATAATATTGAAAAATTCCAATTTGAAACTGAACATAAATAAATGATTTTTCTTTGAAACCACTATCAATTACCTGGGATACGAAATATATGGTAATGGAATATGTCCAAGCTAGCACAAAATAACAGCTGTTTCAAAAATTCCTATTCCCATAAATCTTAGTTCTTATTTCCAAAAATTTATAAAAAACCATGCACTCATTGTAGTCCCCCTAACAAAACTTTAAAAATAATCAGTGCCATGGAAATGGACTTCGGAAGAAGATTTTGCTTTCGGTGAAATTAAGAAACGTCTTACGTCTATTCCTTTACTTAGTATTTATAATCCAGATCTCGAAACTGAGTTGCATACGGACGCCAGTAGTAAAGGAATTGCCGGCATTTTATCACAAAAACATAAGGGGCATTCCAAACCAGTGATGTACTACAGTCGAATGACTTCTAAGGATGAGACAGTTTATCACTCTTACGAACTAGAGACCCTTGCAATTGTGGAATCAATTGAGAGATTTCGTGTTCATTTAATGGAAAAACATTTCGTTATTGTAACTGATTTTGCTGCTGTACGTTCTACTTTTAAAAAACATGATCTTTTACTCCGCGTAGCAAGATGGTGGCTTGCAATTCAAGATTTTGATTTTGAAATCAAGCACAGACCGGGGGACAAAATGGAACATGTAGATGCCCTAAACAGAAATCCACTCTCGGATACTGTTTCAAAAATTAATAATTTTGATGACTGGATATTGTGCATTCGACTCCAAGATCATACCTTGAAAGCAATTTTTGACAAACTCAAACAAAAAAATTGCGATGTAGAATTGAAAAATACATATACTATTGAAGACAATAGATTATACAGGAAAACGGCCGACAAGGATAAATTAGTAATACCTAAATTTGCAAGGTTTAATATTTCACAAAAATATCACGATGAAATTGGTCACATTGGATACCGCAAATGTGACTCTTTAATGAAGAGTATATTTTGGTTCAAGGGTATGACTCGTTTTATAAAAAAATATGTGTATACGTGTATTGAATGTTCGTACAAAAGAGATCATATGGTTAGAAATATGGTTTCTTGTATCCTATCGATAAACCCTCAAAGGCCCTGCACACCTGGCATGTTGACCATTTGGGTCCATATGTCAAGAATGTTGGCGGATACTGCATATTTACATATACATACACACATATATACATATTTATGATCTTTGACTCTTTTTCTAAATTCTTATTTGCCAGGCCAACAAAAACTACTTGATCAATTTAGATCATTTTAGCATGTTTGCGGTACCCAAAAGAATTTTTTTTAATATTCAAATTTATTCATATTCTTATTATTTAAAGTTACATAAACATGACATTTCATAATTTTTGGCTCTAATTGTTTGAAAAATTTTTACAAACAGATGTATTCTTTATAAGACATTTGAAATTATATCTGATCGTGGTAAAGCTTTTACGAGTAAAAGTTTTAAAGATTTCTCTATCAAATACCAATTCTAACACGTTTTAAACAGTGTTGCATCACCTAGGTCAAATGGCCAGGTCGAAGGATATAACTAAAAATTAAAATCGGCAATCAACTCTAGTATAAGTCACGAATGCAAGTGGTATTCTGTGCTACCAGATGCAGTATGTGGACTCAGATCAAGACAATAGTATTGCAACAGATAGAGATCGTGACAGAGTAAGAGCCAAAACGAAAATGGACAAACAAGCAAAGAAAATGAAAAAGTTGTTTGACAAATAAAGAAAGCAAACACCGGTTGGTGATCTAGTACTGTGGAAAGGCAGCAAAACTTCTCAGAAAGAAGTCTCGAGAAAAACAGGTGTCAAATTTGGTGGGCCCTATAGAATATCTTAAGTAAAGGAGAATGATCGATATGAGATAACTTCGTTAAAGGGCATGATAGGGTATAAGAAATACAAAACAACAGTACCAGTTGATCAACTGAAGAAGTATAAAGGAGGAGTGATAACAGACATGAGATATGAGTGAGATGAACAGTACTGACGAACTGTTAGACTTACTTGAAGGTTAACACGAAGAACAAAGATATATGTAAAGCTCTGAAGAGCATAAAATAAAATGATCATTTAAATGCGCTTGAAAGCATGAAAACATGAAAGTGGCAGAAGAGCTCTAAAGAGTATAAAAAAATAATAAGTGGATAAAATGAAATCTGTGTTGAGAATTATCAGAATTACCCATTCTAATGATCTGTTGTTGCTACAACTACTTTTGTCTTTTATTTTTCCAGGACTACATGAAAACAAGCCGAAGACGACTAAGTATCAGGATGGCCGAATTCAACGAAATAACTTGATTAGTAACTGGGTATACGTTATCATTACATTATACATAACATTATACATTATCATTATTATTGTTATCACTATTTTTCTTGTTATTCACGCTGTTATTATTCAGAACAACGGAAGATCCTGTATATTTTATTCTATTCGAGTTGATTAGTCATTTAGGGTTGAGTCAGACATACGCTTTATTTTAGATTGTTATGTAAATGATTATAAAATATATTTGGGCATAATAAAGCATACTTTTGAACAGTGAACATCGTTTAATTCATTTTCCGCTGTTACAAACGCTTCATTAGACCAACTTTTGATCTCGAATACAGAGAATCTTGTAAGAAAATATTCCAAGGCAAAAATGTTTCACATTGTAATGGATCGTATGGTATTTCAGGGTTAAAGTGGGTCTAACCTGGCTCTTTGTAGTGAAAAGCAGAAATGTGGTAGACTGTTTATTCTCAGATGACTTGACAAAACTAAAATAGTGCACGTTCAGATTTACACTTGAACTTTATATCCTTACCTACCTAAAATAGTGCAGGCACCAACCAAATATCAAAAGGATAATATTATGAGTTTTACTTAACCAAAAGCACGAAAACAGTTTCATCAATGTATCGAACTTTTCTGACTTTCAAATGGCCTTGCAGTAACCACGATCGAAATAGCAGTTGCCGTTTTTATGTGGAACTATAAAAACTCGCATTGAAAAACCTTTCTCGAACTGCTAATCGTAGCCCTACCTAGAGCACAAATGTATTGTGGGTTCTATAACGAAGTGGCGCTGTTGAAATCACGTTTCGCTACATCTGTCCCCCATCAAGATGAATACATGAATTGGCGAATGATAAAGTTTTAGGTGACTGGCGTGAAACATGCCACGCTCAAGATCTTGGTCCAGCTGGCAAAGGATATAAGTATCATTTGCAATTTTTTGATTGATCCGGTAGGGATCCTCAAAGAGAAGCAAAAGCTTTCTCGTTTCGGCCGAATGGATGAAAAAATATTGTAGGCCTTAAGTAAAACTAAGTCACCCGGCTGAAAACGGGTGTAAGGGCGACCAGGGTGTTTTGCGGCTCATCGCTCCGCTCTGCACCTAAGGTTTGCTTCGGTCAGGACTAGTTTGTCGTTTTGCGACTGGTTTTCCGAATTATAATCGGATGGACGATATCAGGTGGTAACAACTTCACTTTATCCTTTCCGAACTCAAGCTCAGTAGGAGCGAAGCCGGTGGATTCGTGGACGACTGAGTTTAAAAAGGACTGAAATAGCGGAATATCCATTGCCCATTTCGAATGCCGGTCATGACAATAGCAACGCAAAATTCGGCCAATTTCGCGTATGCAACGTTCCAACGGATTGGCCATTGGGTGGCGCACAGAAATAAAGACAAGTTTAATGCCCGATGTCTCTAAAGTGGTTTTCCAAATTTTCGAGGAGAATTGTGTAGCATTATCATGAAGTACACGTTTCGGAACACCGTGCAACGGAAAATACTTTTTTTCAGCCTGTTCAACATGGTGACAGAATTTGCCTTTTTTATCGGGTACAATGTCACGTTGGTGAATACACCACTATAAATGACAAAAATATACATAGCCCCTCCGCGACTGCGCACCAAAGGACCAAGCACATCCATAGCTAGTAAGTCCGTCTTCGATTCTGGAAGTATCGGTACTTGGGGAGGATTTGGTAAGATTGATATTTTGGATTTTTGGCATACATTACATGATTTAATTATTTTCTTAATATTTCTTTGCATATTTTGAAAAAAAACTTCCTCTCTCAGAGCCATCCATATTTTAGAGACTCCGAAGTGTCCCAGGGCTTCATGCGCACCCATAACTAGGTCTGGTATAAGCGATTCTGGAATGCAGAGAAGGAAAATGTTTGGACCGTCTCCTGTTTTATAAAGAATATCTTTATATATGGCAAATTTTGCTTGGATTTCAACGTTCGTTAATATGTTATTTTTGATGATGCGAAGTTTAGGATCGTCGGTTTGCAACTCACCTATTTTCTTCAACTTTTCGCCAATCTGAACGGGAAGTTGAATAGTGATTACTCTGAAACATTTATCAGTTGGTGTGGGAAGTCTTAAGCAAGCGTATCGTGATAGGGCATCGATCTGAAAATTTTCCTTTCCTGGCACATGTACAATCTGAAAAGTAAAATCCTGCAGGGCAAGAGCCCATCTCGTGATTCTTGGACTCAACAGTTGACAAGAGTTGAGATAGGTTAAAGTTCGGCTGTCCGTATGAAGGGTAAACTGGTTGGCCAGAAGGTAAATTCTCCAACATAATATAAACCAGAGCGCAGCTTATACTTCTTTTTCGTTCGAACTGTATTGTCTTTCCCTTTCTATCAACAGGCCACCACATGTTTTTCACCCTCTTTGATTTGATAGAGCTGACCCGCGATTCCAACATCGCTTGCGTCCGTTGCTACATGGAACGGTAAGTTGGGATCAGGGTGATATAACAGAGTGGATTCTTGGAGTTCCTGCTTGAGACTTTGGAAAGCTGTTTCCTGTTCCTCTCTCCATTTCCACTTGGTGGGTTTTCGCAAGAGTGAGGTAAGCGGCTCTGAAAGGTCGGCAAACCTCGGTGGAAAAGCTCGGTCATAATTACAAAGGCCTAGGAACCTTTGTAGCTCTTTCAAGTTGGTAGGACGTCGATAATCCTGGATTGCCTGAATCCTTTCTGGATCTGGACAAATACCTTTCGAAGAAACTACATAGCCGAGAAAATGCATTTCGTTCTGGAAAAATTTATATTTAGCCAATTTAACCGTTAAGCCTGCCCGCTGTAGCCTAGAGAAAACTTTCTCCAAATGTTGTGAATGTTCTTCAAAAGAAGATGACATCACCAAGAGGTTGTCTACATAAGTGAGGAGAAAATCACAGTATTGATTTCCGAAAACCAGCCTCATTGCTCTCGAAAACGACGCCACTGCCGTGGACAGCCCAAACGGTGAAGTACAAAATTGGTACGTTTTTCCGTTAACCATGAACCTGGTGTATTTTGGGTCCTGAACCTTTATTGGAATTTCTCAGTAAGAGTGAGATAAATCAATTTTTGACAAAAAAGTTTTGCCCCCCAAGGAACGAACGATATCATCAACGAGCAATGGTAACTCAAAATCAGGCACCAAAATGTAATTTGAATTGCCAAATGCCTAATTTTATACCCATTATTTTTCATAATTCAAATGGTTATGATTGTCATTTATTCATGAAAGATTTGTATAGGAATAAAGGGAAAGTTGATGTTATCCCGCAAACTAAAGAGAAATACATATCTTTCACGAAGCATCTCTTTACTCACATCTTTACCGATAAAGATGGTAAGGTTAAGAAGAATTATCTCAAAATGATATTCATTGATAGTTATAAATTTTTGACTAATTCGTTGGAGAAGTTGGGTGCTAACTTGACCTCTGATCAATGTTTGGAAATGCATAAACATTTCCCACAAATTGAGAAATTCAATTTGATGAGACAGAAAGATGTATTTCCATATAGTTTCGTTGATGACATCGACAAATTGAATTATCCATCACTTCCGACAAAAAATCAGTTTTACGACACACTCAATTGTGAACATATATCTGAAACTGATTATGATAGGGCTAGAAATGTGTGGAATTCATTCGAGTGCCAGAATTTAGGTGAATACTCTGATTTGTATTTGAAGTCGGATGTATTGCTATTATGTGATATTTTTGAAAACTTTCGCACTACAAGCTTAGAGATATATAACTTAGATCCAGCACAATATTACACTGCACCTGGATTATCTTGGGATGCCATGTTGAAGTATACGAATATTGAATTGGAATTACTAACTGACATTGATATGATTCACTTTTTTCAAAAAGGTATACGAGGTGGAATTAGTCAGTGTAGCGAGAGAAAACATGTAGCAAATAATAAATTTTTACCAAATTATAATCCCAATGAACCTTCCACATTCATTACATATTTAGATGCAACAAATCTATACGGTCATAGTATGTCACAGCCTCTACCAACAAGTGAATTTACATGGTTGACACCTAATGAAATTCTTAATCTTGATGTGATGAATGTGAGTGTTGATAGTCCGTATGGGTATGTGTTTGAAGTGGACATTCATTATCCACAAGAGTTGCACGATAAACATTCTGATCTTCCATTTTTAGTTGAAAAAATGATACCACCTCGTACACAATCGAAAATTCCTAAATTAATTCCAAATTTAAATGATAAAAGAAAATATATTGTTCATTATAGAAATTTACAGCAAGCCATCAAAAATGGGTTGATTGTAATGAATACACATAGAGTATTGAAATTCAAACAATCACGTTGGATGAAACCCTATATAGATCTTAATACTGAAATGCGTAATATGTCTAACAACAAATCTGTTAAAGATTTCTATAAACTAATGAATAATGCGGTATATGGAAAGACAATGGAAAATGTCGATAATCGAATTGATGTTAGACTCGTTACACATTGGGAAAATATAAAGAAAAATATAGGTGCCAGCACTCTTATAGCCAGACCAAATTTCAAAAATTGTTCAATTTTCACAGATAATTTCGTTGCCATTCAAATGGGTAAAGTTAAAGTACACTATGATAAACCATTATATTTGGGATTTTCTATATTAGAATTATCTAAAACAGTCATGTATGACTTTTTCTATGGATGCATCAAACAATGCTTTGGTGAAAATGTCTCTTTACTTTACACAGATACCGACTCGCTCATTCTGAAAGTAAATACAAAAAATTTTTATGAATTCATGAAAACTAACATGAGTAGGTTTGATACATCCAATTACAGTATAGTTCCCCAATTCAATATTCCAGTAACGAGATTATTCTTGGGTAACTTCAAAGACGAATTTCCGAATGATCCAATCATGAGCTTTTATGGTACAGGTGCAAAAGCGTATTATGTGAAATAAATTGATGGTGAATTTAAGAAAGCTAAAGGGGTGAAACGATCGGTTGTAAAGAACGAATTCACATGTGAAGATTATGGTGGTATGATATTCAGAAAGATGAATTCATTTAGAAGCGTGTTGCATCATATGTATACTGAATTGAAGAATAAAGTTGCATTATCATACCACGATGATAAACGATTTATCATTCCGAATACTATCCACACTCTTCCTTGGGGTCATAATGATATTGAATTTTATCAAAACGATCCGCATGATGACATTTGTTGGATAACCAATATTGGATCAACTAATCAATTTATTGTCTACCGAGATCAATGACTGAAGTACCATTCAATTTCTTTAAAACCGGAAAATTCAATATGTTCATGTAGGTATCTATAATGAATAATAATATGTAGCAAACTAAAATGTGATAGAATGTATTGTATATGTATTATTTTTACCACATTAATTTGATGAATATAAAAATGGTAAATAATGTACTTGATTTATTTCTATTTTCCTAACTAATTACTGCAAAGTATATAGCATAATGTAAATGAAAGAAATATCAGTTTGAAAATAATCTTCATAGGGTGCACAATGTCTAAAACAATAGATAAGTTTGGTAGAAAATAATTGGGTAGTAATGTCATTCGAGGTCCTCCCGGTAATGGATTTAAATCAACAAAAGATAGTCAATATGACATGCAACGAAAAATATTGAAAAATACAAGCGAACCAATTGACAAGAGTGATTGTGTAACTGTATCATACATATCTTGAGGAGGAAATTAATGAAACAAAGGATACCACACTCCTAGCCCTACAAGCTGCAATACAATGTACAATAAGTAATGATGCTCGCGATGCACGTCGAGCATGCGACGATAATATTTCAGAGGCTCGGATAACTTTGGCTCGTAAATACGATAATCTTAAAAGTGATGTAGAAATAAAAATTCCTGTCATAACAGCATCTGCAATGAAAGAATATGACGCTCTGGAACAGAGAGTTGTAGTTTTGTAGAAAAAAAACATAGACTTAGTTCATCAGATGGACCATTACTGTGGTATCCAGGAATGGACATGAACCCAAATGTTAGAATAACTGAACCAGAATCAAAACCAACAGATGATGTACTAATTGAACCAACATGGTGAATTACTGTACTTGAATCTTCGTCTCTATTCACACTCAGTCACAAGGCCCACCTTCGAACCAACCACTCGTGCACGCACAGCCCCACCCCATTCCCACCACTTACGCATGCACACCCCCACCACATTTCCACCGCGCATGCATGCCTATACCTCAAGTAAAGCAGTCCTCAACATTCAGTACGTCAACATTCAGTGAGTCAACTCATCGAGAGCAGTCAAGCTAAGATACCACACTTCAGCAAGTCAGCAAGCAGAATATTGCTTAAGTTATCAATGTTATTTTTTTATTAACCACTAACTTTGTATTATTCTACATTTTCAGAATGGAAGTATATACACGCTATGGAGTGGATCCTATCGGTGGACAACCTCAATGAGAGGATCACAATGGAGAAGCCAACAGCTTCGGGTGGTGTGCGGCCAAGAGCGGCTCAGCTCCAGCGAGTTAGCAGCCCAGACTTGTTCGAAGACAGCTCGCGGATCGTCAAGAGAGTCAATCGATGACCTGTAGCAAGGGTTGGTCCTATTAAAAAGTACAAAAGTACTTGCAATAAGACTGATTATTATGCAGGTAGTTGATTGACCGCTCGGAAGAGCATGAGAACTCACACACCGCCTGCACCAGCAGTTGAATCACCGAGGGTGTCTTATCCGGAGGTTGAGGACATCCTGTTGACCCCGACGGTGATGCCGCTTTCTCCACTCCAAACATTCCTTCGCCCACTCGAGAGGTCGCTGCGGAAGT
>WOGN01000743.1:0-22407 GCA_015342105.1 Leptinotarsa texana | reverse complement strand
GCGGCCACATTTTGACTGGCACCCTGTCGTAAATGTATTCTCCTATTCACAAATGTATGGAAAAATCTGAGTTTGGTTAACTACGCTATGGACGTAGTGATTCTGTAGCGGAATCCTACACTAAAACAGTATTTCAACAATGAAGGCAACTTGATTATGCATAATATTTTTGTTTTATCGAATTAAATAATTTTTTTCCAACCGCATTAATATGACGCTCCACTATTTTGTGTTCTGTACAAAAACGGCTTCAATGTTATCATTATAGCAGATATATTACTTTGGTTCACAAAATAAATACGGCTGGTGGAAGGGCTTCGAGAGATGGAAATTATCGTTTAGTGAATTAACATCAAATAGCTCAGTGGAGTCAAGGTGAGTGGTCATAATGATCACGGGTTTCACTAGTTCAAATCCCAGGACAATTTTTCGTTTTTGCTATTGTCATTCGAAAGTACCAAAATTGAGCGTTTTGACAATCATGATGTTTTATTTGCCAACACAAATAATTTTTTGTACTAGTGAAACAAATAAATATTCCCAAATAAGTCGCTCATTTTCAACTTTAGGAAAAAAGGTAATATGAGCTTTGCTGTTGAGAATGTCAATACGAATATTTTTTTGTTTTCGGCATCTAGAAGGCCATTAAAATGCTTCTATTTTGCCCATTTGATTGAATTCGTAGCATCAACAATATCGGAGTTGGCATGGTGCCAACTTAATTTGGTAAACCCTTTATAATGATAATATGTTCCGAGTAATACTGATACAATATTCTTCTGTTGACTTTAAATTTCAAATAGTAGCTTCTACTATAGAGCCTTACGCAAGGCTTTTGAAAAACGATTTGTAAACTTTGGTCAGTTCCTTTTTTATGAATTAAAAGTATGTTAAGGTATTCTGAGAAAAATCAAATCAACAAAGAAAAGGATTATTTTTCTAAAAGTATAACAAATTTATAGTATAAAAATTTAATTTCAACCATTTAAAAGCAAAATTTATGAATACAATTCGGATTCTTTGGTGATTTATATTTCGCAGTAACTTTTCACATCAGCACACTGTCTATTGATTCAGCTTTATTTATATTCCAGATTGTGGAAGAGTACATATTATAAAATAAAGTGAAAAATTGATACTCACAAAAGTTGTATTCTATCGTCCTTTCTCAATGTCTAGGCGTAATCAACTTTTCAGTGGTATATAATGGATCACTTCAAATGAAAACTGCCAGAGGATATATTTTTAAGATTATTCAAGCATTGCATCAAATTACAAATAAAACAAGAATGTGCTCTTATAATTACTATAGTGTCAACTTATATCTTTATTCTGAGATGCTCTTAAGGTTTTAGTTGTTCTATGTTTCCGGTTCACGAAGGTAGTAATATAATTGATCTATGTACAATAAATTTATAGAAAGTACTTGCCAGCCTACGACGTCTGAATTTATATAAAATTGAGAAAACAATTAATTTTGTTGAATCTGAAAAATTACAGTTTCATCAAAGTAGTTAAATCTTCCTGAAATCCCATAGAGAGAGAGGCATAATTTCTCATCCTAGACCCTTTTTTCGTAATATTTTGACCTATCAGAACAGAAGGAGCTTATCTGAAGTGAAAATGGTTTTCGATTTACAGTCAAGGTAGGCTTGTTTTTCAAAAATATTCTTAGTTTTTTTTAATTTCGAAATGAAAATAAAAAGATGCTTTCCATCATTTAATCTATTCAGATTCTTGATGCAGGCTTCAGAAAAATTTCATGAAATATTTTTTTGCTCAAAGTGGCTAGTACATAATATGACAGTTGATAGGTAATCAAAATATTAGAAAACGTATCATGCCTCAAAATGATATAATTTCAAATTGAAAGGGTATATTTTGATATGAAAATAAAGAAATAAAAATAAAGAAAGGCAGCAATCAACTCCAAAAATTAACTCTATACAAATATGTGTAGATCATGCAAAGAAATAACTTTCGGGCACAAACTGGAAGAAAAATCCTTTTCGAAACAGCTGAACTATACGAAAAAACACTTTTCTCTATTCCGTTTGTATTCCAAACATTCGTAACGAAATCAAATCAGATATCATTTACAGGATTCCTATACAATATAGTGAATGAAATAATTGAAATTTCACTTATATGGAACACGGTCATCCTCACTGGTAGACATTTGACATTTCTCCGTAAGAAATTTGCCTTATTGGCTCTTTAGTACCAAATACGGATAGCATTATAAGAAAAAACACTCAATTCGATCATGAAATTACGACTTTTTGTCACGGAATGAGTTGAATCCACCCATGTTAACAATGACAGTACGTTAATAACATTAATTCGCTTATTAGATTAACCTTTCTTTCCCAGAAATATAATTTGAATTCAAGTAAATTACAACTGAAGTTTATATACGATTATTGAAGTAAAAAAAGAGTATCATTAATCATAACGAAACTTTAAAAAAGGTTATAGGCAGGTTGTAATTTTTCAATCATATTTTCAATCGTTTACCATATATTAACTAATTTATCAAGTGATTTATTTCATAACGTAACAAGTTTTTAATCAAGCTACTATAATATTTTATGCCGTGAGCAATCCATTACACTTTTCAGTATACTTAGCCTTGTTTCAGTTTCTCCAATACAAATGTCCGTGGTCCAGATCGTTTAGCGTTAGCATTGAGATAGTTAGATTGTGGGAGATTAATTTTTAGATAATTTTCATGATATAAATTCATGAGTGAGAAGTAATGAATTGAAAATGTGTGTCATACAAAAATATAACGTTTATTTTTTCATTCATTTTATTATTCTTATTATGTTCATTATATTATTCCATTGCATTCTATATGTAGTTTCCGAGACGAAACTATATGTTAGGTTATGTTATGTCTATATAACGCCGAAAGTTTGATCGTAATTCCCCAAAAAAAAAATTCTTAAAGACACCATCATGTCCATCATTTTCGAACGAAAATTGTTAGTTTATGCTGACATTGCTTTCTTTCTGCATTACCCACACAGAACTTGCTATTTTTTTTCCAATAAACATATGTAATTTTTATTTCAGGTGCTCCATCTTCTCTATGCAAGACTAAAGATCCTTACAATGTTTGCACCGGAAAGAATCTCCAAATGTCCTGCCAAAATATACAAAATAAAAATGCTGATGAAAATCTCCCAAAGGAAGTCATTACTAACCACATAATAAAATCCATTGAAGGAAAAGGAAGAAAAGACAGTTTGCAGAGATCTACGTCACTCAACTCCGAAAAAAACGTTCCTAGTAGAAAATCCTCTTCGAATATAACCACTAAAGATGTTGGTAACTCAATAAATTCCGGTAGACACATATTGCCGGCTATAGTACCTGAAATAGTATCAGACTCACACTGGACAAACAGACGAGAACCATCCAGAAAGAGTGATGATTCCAGTGTAGGAAGATATAAGTCTACAAACTCCGAGGGCGAATCAAGCAAAGGAATAAGACCTCCGATAAACAAAAGAAGAAAAACAGTTACTGGGACTGAAATTTTTAATAACTCCCCACAGAAAGAACTTGTTACTGAATCTCAAAGTGTAAATAATAATTCACACGATAGATTACCATCTTCGAATGAGATGCTTGCCCAGAACGCTGTTGCTGCGAACAGCTTCCTAAAATTGCATCAGCATGAACCGAACCCAAATCCTGTCGCATATCCAACAGTTCTCAGATCCGAAAATCTAGTTCCTAATAATAGCCAAGTACTACCGCCTCGGGAACAAATGGCACCCTCAAAAAATCAACCAGATTCAGTATCGTCAAACTATTCAATGTATCCACCTCCCCTACTTTACCCATTGCAACAAAACCAACATGAAATGAACGAGAGACCAAACAATAATTCAAATGCCAGGGATAATGTGTTAAATGAGCAACGATACATTCCAACTTCAAACTATAATGGTGGCATGGACACATCGAACTATCGAATTAATAGTGCTTCACACACAGTACACCCCATGTTCTCGAACGTAAATACTGAAAATCCACCAAGAAACTATCATGCAAGAGGTGTGGGTTCAAGAGGAGTGAACGATGTGAAGACACAAGAAGATCCAATCAACTTAACGGTGAACGATATGTTGCGAATGAATCGTAACAAATCTTCAAATAAAAGACAGTTCTCTGAGCCATCAGCCTCTGCGCACGTTTCCCAACACACTAACAATCCCTCTCATCCCACCATATGGTCATTCCCTAGAATACACGACCAAATTTCTAGAATCGGAAATCATAATACGCAACCATCCCATTATGACGAAGAGCTGGCAAGGGTAAAAATGCAAGAGAAAATGGATCAAGACGTAGGCATCCGATGGTTAATAGATAACGCAAAAGAAGCTATGGTGAAGCCTTTTTGTCTTGATCGCTTGTTTGAAATGAACAGATGCTACAGAAATCTTCAGTCTTTTCTGAACAAAAGAAACGTTTCTAACAAATTGAAAGTAAATATCACATCAACCTTAAACGAATTGATAACATATGTTAGCTACAAAATTTTTGGAAGAGGTGATTCAACACAGTTTCGAATGTATACCGACAAGATTATGGAGGTGGATCTGGAACCACAAAAACCCATACTATTCGATTTCATCAACAGAGGAGTCAGCAGATCCAAAAACGAAGTAGCAATCAATGCATATGTCAAAGTAATAAGAGGAGAAGCTGTGCCAAATTTTACACCAAGCACATGTCAGCAGGAACTCCATCCTTATCCGAATTTTCAGTTCCCCCCTCCTAGCATTCCTCCAAATCCATGTATTGAGAGACAGCAACAGAATACTGCAATGCCCTATAATCAAATACCACAATTAGGAGAACAACACATTTCCAGAAGCAGCATACCAGAAATATACAGTCAGAATCAACAAGCGATGCCTCACACCATGAGACACCCTTCTGATGTTAGAGTGCTTCCAAATATGCATCAGCAGAATCCTGTGATTTTTTATCAGGCTGACAATCGATGTATACCACCCACAGATCAGGTATATCCACAACAGCCTGCTAACAATACAAGAGATTCCTTTCAAGTCAATTTCAACAACTATAATAATACGACATACGTAGGTACAGAAAATACTAAGAGAAAAAGTGGCCAAGATTTGGAAAAAATACTAGCACCTAATATCATCATAGGGACCAACATTATCAAAGGTACGCCTACAAAAGGCAAAAGAGATAAACCAAATGGGAGTAAAAAGGACGCCATAACAAAAACTGTTATAGTGAAAGACAATTCGATGGAGATTACTAAAGGTGACAAACACTCGAATATTTCCAAAGAACCAATCAATGAAATCATTTTGGAAAAAGTTCAGCCTCCTACTAATGAAAAAGATAATGAGGCCATCAAAGTCCGTATAAAGAAGGAGCCGACTGAAGAATCAAAAGCTTTACAAAATTTCAAAAAGTATTTGTGGGAAGAAGACAGGGGTGTTTACAAAAATGTGATGAAAAAAGTGGCGAATAACAAGAAGCCTGAGGTTATAATGATTGTTGATGACGATGGTAAGAAAAATTGAATAAAACTGTAGTTGTATTTACAGGGCTAACGTAAAAATAGGTCCCTCTTCTTAGAAACTCTGAACGGGGCTAGTTGTTGAGGTTGGTCAAAATTCACATAATCATTTTTATTACTTTTTGACGAAAAAACATACTTCTGAGAAGTCACTCACTGTAGAGAGAACACTATCAACTTTGGGTAAGGGGAGAGTCTTGTGATACCTATTTTGATAGGTTTTTCAATTCTTTGTCCAATATTGGCTTATTTTTAGATATCGGACCAGTCTCTCTTGAATGAAAGGCAGATTTCCATTTTTGAAGAATCTGCATGATTTCTATAAAAATGTTTTCAAAACTCATTACAGTTGGAAAGAAAGGTTTTGGCTTTCTTCTTCTCTATATTGATACAAAAAAAGTGTACAGAGTTAATTTTTGAAATCGATTGCTTCCTTTCACATTTTTTTTGTATCAAGATGGAGAGGTAAAAAGCTAAAACCTTCCTCAAAAATTAATCTCTCCTAAAATAAAAATACCCTTTCAATTCAAACAAGATTCCTATAGCTGGGATTTAGTCAAATAAGCGAATGAATGTTATTTACGTACTATCATCGAAGACATCACAAAAGATCGTAATTTTATGAACAAATTGAGTGTTTATTTTTATAAAGTTATCAGTATTTGCTACTGAGGAGCCGATAACAAGTGCCTTATGGCGAAACATCGGATGTCTAGCAGTGAGGATGACAGTGTTCCAATAAGTAAAATTTTACTTCATTCATTAATTATATTGTGTAGGAATCCTGTGAATAATATCGGATTCGATTCTATTAGGAATGTTTCGAATACAAACGGAATAAAGAAAAATATTTTTTGTATAATTCAGCGTTCATATGAAAGTATTTGTTTCGAAAGTATTTTTTTTATTGGTGTAATTCAATGTTTATATGAAAATAGCTGTTTCGAGAGGGCTTTTTCTTTCAGTTTGTGTTTGAAAGTTACTTTTTTGCATGATCTACATATCTTTGTATAGGGTTCATTTTTGAAATCGACTGTTTCTTTCTTTTCTTTGGAAGATTCCGACATTTTTTATATCAAGACGGAGTAGGAAGCCAACATCCTTCTTTTCCAAAAATTAATCTGCCCTTAAAATAAACCCTTCCAATTCACTGAAGTTCACTTCAATTGGAATTCGAAATGTCCAGAATTCAATTTTGGACCTTAATTCATTTTGTTACCTTCTGGGATGTTTGTGGAGTAATGCAGGGTAGTATCCTAAAATAATCAAAAATTTTGGCGGACAGTTTATTCTTGTAGCATCCGAGAATAACTTAAAGTATGCCATACCCTTTATTCATGAATAGTATAGGCAAGTCCAAAAAAGTTTTCAACTGATGCAAGATGGAGTACCTTCTCACAGACTGATTCAATAGTGGTTCAATGACAAGTATGCAAATCGGTGGATTGGCATATATTGTCGATTAGAATAGCTCGCTAGATCAACTGATCTGTATCTGTACAGTAGGGCGGGTGAGTGTAGGCCCACAGCACTCAGGCCACATGTGACCCATTGTACATCCTCCTGAGGAGCTGTCCTCCTAGGTCATCGTCCATACGGTCCTTTCCCGGAAGATGGACAGATCACTGGCAGACATCTGCTTTAGGACATACCTGACAGTTTCATATTCCTGTTCACACCTCCTGCATAGAGGTGGTCCACTAGCCCCATATTATGGAAGTGTTTTCTTAGTTAAAAGTGGTCAGTCAGAAATCCTACGGTTAAGCATAGATTTTTCTTAGTCATCACCATATGTTTCTTAGGCGCCAGCTTCCCAGGGTCGACCAGAGTGATCCTGGCAAGATTGTATCCTTTGATTTCATCCTATCTCTTTAGAGATTGAACATGAGTGTGATGTTTGTCTAGCAATTGCCGAAGTCATCAGGCCTTAGGTGCCACTGGTCCTAAAATTCTTAGTCCAGCCGCTTCCTTGGCTAAAGAGTCGGCAATGCGATTACCTTTACTCCTCTCGTGGTCTTTGACCCACCTCAGGATGATATTATTATCTACTTAGGATTTGGCTAAATCTTGGTAGAACTCTAGTACCAGCCCTGAGGTTACACGTTGTAGATTCAAGGATAATAGGGCTTGTCTGATATCAGTACAGATTGTTATGTTTTTGGGTTTTTGTCAGAAATTCCTTTCCTGGTTAGATCAACTGATATGACACCTTCAGATTTTTAGTGAAGTCTGAAGTATACCTTTTACAACTGAATCCCATATCAGAAATCATGCAACGAAATTACTAGATATCTTTCATAATTGAAAAAATGAATTTGTAGAAAGACTTCATTATTGTCAGGAAGTGAATGTTGCATATTTCAAATAAGAATGAAGATGCGCTGGCATGAGTCTTGAAAACAATTTTTATTGAAAGTTTGATGAAGTTTGCAAACTATTAAAAAGAATACAGAACTGCTGATTGCTCACAAACGACTTATCCTATTCCTAAAAGGAAACCAGTATCGAATAGAGGATTGAAAGACCTATCGGTTGGTAATAATCAAACCTCTCTCTTTTCATGATAAGTCGCTTCGATGCTGCACCACCTGGCCTTCTAGATTTGTTACCAGGATCAAGCGTTTGAGAACTGAGAAGCTATTGCTCTTGATCCAATGTTACAGACAAGACAGTTGTGGTCGTTCAGTCCGATTCTTTGGTTTTGAGGTGTATTCGAGCGCGAGCCAGAGCTCAGCTACACTCAGAATTCGGCTCAAAATCGAGCCGAGCAATTTCTCACGATCCGAGCCGCATTTATTCGAGCCCGAGCTCGATCCGGGCTCGGGTAATAGAGGTAAAAATGATGAAAAATCATTTTTATGTAACTTAAAATAATGAAGATACGAATAAATTTGTATATAAAAAACGTTTTCATTGCTTTGAGTGAATTTTTCACTTTTTAACGTCTTTGATTGTTAATAACAAAGTGGTAAATCAAAATTTTTAAATTTTTCCAAGAGAAATCTTTTTTGAATGCTTTCAAGAAAAGCTTTAATAAGTGAAAAAAAATTGAGGTTTTAGTTTCAAAATTATCAGGGTGTAAATTTAAAACTTTTAAAAATTAGTAAATTCCGTGAAGTATATCTAATAAAATAATGACGGGAAACCATTTTTTTCTATGAATTTTCGTTTATTCAAGTGTCTAGAGGGTATGCGATTTTTTTTTCTCAATAAATATTTGAAGGGTTAAAATAATTTTTATTGTTCAAAGGTACATATCGGTTCAGGACGCACATCGTTCGCTTTCAGCGCTATTTTCGGCTCTGAATTAAAATTATGAATATTGGTGATAGAGTTCCATAAGGTGGGACTTTTTTAGTAAATTTTCTACTCTTTAAGGATCTTTTTTCAATTTTCAGATATATTTAATATTTTCCGAGATATTTGCAAAAAACCTTTTTTTACTAAAGTATTTCAAACTTTTGCAATTTTTTCGAACCCGTCTTGAAATATTTCAAAAAGTTGCTAGAGGTCATTCCGAATCGAATGAGCCCTGGATCATAATTTTCGGTTTCCTTGGACAGAAGTTACAAAGAAAGGATCTTATGACCCAGAGTATAACGCAAGCAATCTAATCAGTACAGCATGACATGTCGCAGTGCGACACGGTAAAACAATTTACACCGGGAAACCAAGAAAACTAAATGCTTGTAGATATCAAGCAGTTCCACTTGTAATGTATCTAGATATTGTGTGGAAATACAATTCAATATTGTTTCATGATAAACACATTAATACACATTTTTACAAAAGGAAAATATTAGGCATTTTCTAGATTATTTGAATTCCATTTTTAGATTTCTTTGATAACCTTGAACTTTTCCTATACATCATAGTAGGTATAATAATTCAAAAGCTCTTCAAACTATCTCCTAGGTTATTGTTTTCTTGCTAGGTTATTGTTTTCTTGCTAGGTTATTGTTTTCAATTTCAATCCATAACCAATAATGAATATTTATCTGTTACTGTATATTTACTATATATTTACGTATATATTTGAGCATATACGGCATTAGATATTATCATTCCTCGTATTTTCTTCATGCGTTCGTATAGTTATTTGTATTTGAAAATTATATTTCCCACTCTACTTTTAAAATCTCCTACTACAGAAACTACTCACTCCTGTTGATTCTTCAGTTATTAATGATAAATCCTTCCAAAATCTTCATTTTCTTTTCCACTCATGCTTTTGAATCTTCTTCTTCTAACATCCCAAGTACATGGAAAGGACAACAGTGTAATACACAAAAATAATATGGAATCTGATTTTCGTACTACAGATGAAGAAAAAAAAGTAACTTGGGAAAGTAAAGAAAAACACCTGGAATGGATATGATCAGGGATCTGGCAGTAGGTGTCAAAGGAATGAGAACAGAATAAATGTCAGAAGATCATACAGCTAAGAGGTGAAGAGAAAGAATACAGAATGAAAATTAAGCAAGAAATAGATCAGGTACACTGATTACAAAAACTATACAAGAGGTAACAATAGATAGAAAATTGAAAAAATATATGCAAGTGAAACTTAGTTACGGAGAAGATGAAATTGCAATAGAAGAATGCAAAAAAAAATGGTGAAGTATTTCAATCAGAAAAACTTTCAAAATAATTATATAACCCATTTAAAACAAGAATTATAGACAATAACGAATCGTAAGGCAAAAGAAGGAAAACAGGAAACAAGTTAAAACAGGCTATCGAGAAATAGAAAAATGTTTTTTATGGAAATGGAATATAAAAAACATGATTTAGAATTGTGTAGTAAAAATTATGCCACAAAAGTAAAATCTATACATATGGGAAATAACTCAAGAAAATCTGGAGAAAAACCAGTACAGAAAAAGAAATATGATTGGTGCAGAAAAATGTCACCAGAAACAAAATTTTAATAAACAAGAGAAAGAAAGAGTACAGAGAAACAATATACTGAAGGAGAAGCACTTCCGTTAAATAATGAAGACAATAGACCCAAATACTGTTTCCTATGTTTTAAACCACTTGCATTGTAACAGCAGTACGGTCCTAAAGTAAGGGATAAATTCATTTTCTACATTATTATGAATGCAAATGAAAAATCCAGAAAAGGTTAATTTTCATATTTGAAAATGCACTTTTTCAATGAAACAAATCAACTGTCCCATCAACTCCTTGGCGGTTATAGCTTACGCAATGAAAATTTTAAATATGAACGGGTACAGTATGATACCTCGTTTAAAAAAGGTTTCCATGCTTGTTTCAGCAATATGGTATTTTTTCATAATTGGACGTTGGTAACAAAAAAATTCAATTGTTCAATTTGTACGGTTTATTAATGATACCATGAAACGAAATAAAGTTTAACGCTTTCAACAATATTTGAAATAATAACATTCTGAAGCATATGCTTGAGATTGGAATCTTTCATCTCCTGACAAAAAAATTGACGGTGTTGAAATTTTTCGACAACGTTTTGCAACATATCTGCCGAATTTCTTGCCGAATGCGGTGTTTAAATATTAGGTTGTTTCCTCTTGTAAATTTTTTATTTTAAATAGCCCAACAGAAAAAAATTAAGTGGAGTCAGATCGCAAGAACAGGCTGGCCATTCAATTTCGAAACTTCTACCGATCCATCGACGGGGAAATACTTGATTCGAATAATCTCGTACTGCTGCTGCATAATGTGTATGTAGCTCCATCCTGTTGAAAACATGTGTTTCTAATAATATCTGCAGTGTTGACACGATCAGGAAAACGTTTTCGTGAATCAGGTATTGAAACCTTCTGGAATATATCCAAGTAACTGGCCCCAGTTACTGTTCCTTCAAAAAAATATGGTCCAATTATTGTGTTATTTAGTATACCAGCCCAAACGTTCTCTTCAATAATAATAATAATAAAAATAATAATTGATAGGTAAGATAGAAAAGACAAAAATACAATGTATGGAATACAATATATAGACTCCACCCACGTACCTATCAAAAGGCAGAATTCAGTTTCTGATATTGTCACGAATGACTCAATCAGAAGTTGCTCTTCCATGCAACCTCGATACATACATACATTATTTCATAAAATTCTAATCTACGATCAGGATCATCCTTATTCTGTTCTTGATGTAGTTGAGTATCATATGGATGGTGTTTGTGTTTTAAAATTCTCAATAAGGAAGTTTTACATACATCATTATCACCGGCTTCTTGTCTTGTAGGTGTCTGTGGGTTTTCCTCAAAAGATTAAATAACCAATTTCTTGTCGTCGTTTAGTTTTGATCTCCCAGCTTTGGGAAGATCTTTGACAGTTCAAAATTCAACATTACATTTCCCAGTCTACTAATCGCAGACTGGGAAATGTGATGGTCACCATACTTCTCATTAAATATTCTGCATACCTCAGATGGTGTTCTTGTTTCATCACCCACCCCAAGCAATATCAATATCTCAATTCTTTGGATCTCAGATAGGCGCAATTCGAAACAATTCACAAAATAGTTTGGAAATTCCTGAAGAAAGGATTTATAACAAAATGCAATATAAATAGTGAATTACCTGAATTTCAAATACGACTTTTTGTGACATTCAAATGTCTCAAAAACATCCGACGCTACTTTTTTGACAACAAAATAACATAGACTAGTCAATCGTAGCAGGTATTTGTCCCGAGAGAGATGTGTTTGTATTGAATGACCATAATTTTTTCTTGAGTATCTCATTTCAAACATCAAAAAATACCATGTGACTGAATAGAGAATTGGAAACCCTTTGAATGAGGTATCACACGCCGCCCTTCCTATTCAAAATTTTTATAAGGGTATCTATATCTTATAAGGGGTTGCTGGGGCAGTTGAATAATTTTATTATTATGTGTAAACACGTAGAAAGTTCATTTATCCATTACTTTAGGACCACACTATATATATATATATATATATCGTTACTGCAGTTTCTTCTCTATAAGAAAATTTTCAAACGAATACAATCAACTTTGAAAATGTCCTTACAGGACAAAACTGCAGTAACGATAGTTACCTACAAATTTAAGTGTAATAAAAACATCGGAAGTTTTATTTCTCATTCTTCATGATGATCTTCTACCACGTAGAAACGTCTACATCCATCAATTTAACTAAAACTGTTTCTTGGGTCATTCAATAAACTGGTGTTCAGGAAACGGGGAGATTCATGCATACTACTGAAAAAATTGTTGGTATGCGAATAGCTCAATATTAAGTGGTTTGAAAAGGTTGAAAATAATGATTCATCTATATTGGAATATTTTCAAGAAAGGAGCAATGATATGAATGGGAGTGTACGGCAATTGCTGTTTTCTTAGCAGACCGCATATTATGATGAGGAAGTTGATGGACTAATTTCATATCGTTATTTTTAAATTATGAAGAACATCTCGATTCATACACGGCAACATTATTAAACAAACTTAAAACAAAAAATTTCTTCAGGAAATGATAAATAAACAACTGCACTGATTCAATACGGTTGATATCAATGAATGGTGTGTGATATTGAAGTTCATTTGTATAATTCAATTTGAAGAGTTGAATCTTCTGAGAAATGAAGTTAAAATCCATAGCAGTATATTTTCTCTACAGTATTTTCAACAGTACTTTCAAAAGTACTTCAATAGTACTTTTTTCAAAACCACTGGTTAATTTACGACAATTTCAGTTCGTTCGTGTACGTTACATATAAAAAAATATGTTAATGTTTCAGATATGCAGATACAGAAATTGGGGGAACGCGCAGGCACTGAATCCAACAAATCGCTCGAACAAAGTGAGAAAAACTTAAAAAAAGACACTCACTCGAAAGAAATTGTGATTGTGGATGATGAAGATACTATTTCACACACGAATAACGGCGACCCTCAAGGTAGGGATTTGAATCAAAACTATATCGATCTGGAAAATAAAGCAGACGATATTGTTACCGTTTCTGAAGCTGAAAGTGAAGCAAATTCACGCTCCACAACGTCAGTTAGACACATGCCGGTCATCGAGGACATTTCCTCAGACGACGAGCCCGCTCGGCCAGTTGAATCTTTGAAAAATTATGGTCGCATGAAAGATGCCAGCACGATTCTGGAGTCAAACCCCATAACAGGAGCCATTCCGATGTATCCGATGGGCCATAGACCGGTCATAACTTACACCCATGCAAGACCGATAACAGGTGTAGAATTGATGACAGAAGCGACCAAATTGAACAAAACCTCTCCGGATTGTCCACAGAAAAAAACCCCTCACTCTGAAATTTCTCATAGTTACAGCTCACCGCGAGAAATGGGCCCTTCACCCCCTGTGGAGGTCACATCTCCAATGATAGCTCAATCTCCCGTTGTTTCTATTTCTTCACCTACTGCTCACTGCAAACCTGGAATGAACTGGCAAGCTTGGTTATCCGATGAGCAAAGGAGGGGTTTTTTTGATTTCGAACAAAACCGCAGCGGAAGCAGAAGACAGTCGGTGGAAACCATAAGCAGCGTTGGTAGTGACTACATACCTAAGGTTATGCCTGAACAGGACCTGGTAGAAATCAAAGTGAACTCGAAGTGGTACAGAATAAAAAAATCGCTCTACGATAAAATACCCAGAGGAAAATTGCGCTATATCCGAGAAACGACAACTTTTATCAGGTACTTCGATGAAAACCAATTGGCGCAGTTTATAGAAAATGTCAATTGTAACACCGATACTTCGAACTTTCTGAAAGCCGAGTGTCGTATAGAACGAAATAATAATCTCGATACGTATTTAGGAGGTTTGGAACAAAATGAAGTCATAAGACTCTCGGAGGACCCCGATTTTTCAAGAGAAGATTTTATCGCTGATCCAGTACTTTACGTGAAGGAAGTTACGAATGTTCTAAAGTACTCCCCGAAGGATTTTTCACACTTTTATAAATTCGTTACTGGATACCAAATTATTAATCATCACCCGCCGATTTCCTTTCAAACATTTTTAACTTTTCACAACACTGACAGTGTGAAATATCTTTTTAATCAGTATGTCAATAATCTATTGGGGCAAAGCAATGCGCCTAAAAGTAGTCAGAAACTGGTATTACCCAGTTGAGAATAATTTTCAATCAGGAACATGTCGAATTAGTGTTTTTAATTTGTAATACTCAGCACACGTCAAAAGATCGAATTGAATGAGAAGGTAAAAGTTTCCGCTCGATTCCTGTATCATAATTTTGATAAATCTGTTTTTAATTACATGATGACATTAAAATTTCAAAATAGACAGCAGAATAGTATACCTAACAATACTTCAAGAACTTCACTACTGCTGTTTGTAGATGTTGAAAAAACATTTTTTGCAAAATCAAGTACTCAAAGTTTGATGTCTACCGCAGTAGCAAACGAAACGTTTGGTACTGCAGATTCCATATTATTTTGTACACTAAAACTTTAACAACGTGCTTCACTTTTCACGTTTTAATAACAGTTAAAGCATGCAACTAATGTGAACAAAAATCGTAAATCATGGAGTATTTCAAAGAAAAAAATGTATGTCATTCATGTCTACATCAGCCTAGCCGACTCAGGAAACATATGAGCAACATGGGTCTGACAAAAGAAACCCAATGCAGGTTCTGTCAAGAAGAGGAAGAAACCGCACTGCATATGCTCTGTGAATGCGAAGCATAGCAAGGCTGAGACACGCAAGATGCGGGAAGAGAAACCAGAGGCTGCCAGCTATATGAAGGAGTCAGTGTCAAGGCTATGGAGTCTCGTCAAAGAGATCAAGCTAGACAATGAGCTCTAACCACCAAGGAGCATCACAATAGTCTGAAAAAGTTGCAGTGAATCGGGTCATGGGCTAGTTCCTCGACAATCTAATCTAATGTCTACAAAAGTGTTAAAAATAAAATCTTAACTCCTTCTACTGTCGTCTTTGACAAAGGGACGATATAAACTTTAATTTAGGGGGATGTATCAAGTTCCAAGCCAAACTTGATTCCATTATTTTGTGCTGTGATTTTTTTTTATTTAAAAGTCATTAAGTTACACTTACCCAGGGTGAGTTTGCAAGTAGAATTCATGACACTTAAAGCAAAATACAATTCGCTCAGGTGAGTGTTAATACTTACAGTGCGGAAAAGAATTATTTAAAATGTAAAAACATAATTCAACCGACCTTACAAAAGTCAAATATAAAACTGAACACTATTCTTTTTCTCCTATCCACGGAAGACATGAAAAGTTCACATTCGTTGATAATACTTTTATCTTTTAAACATAAGGCCAATGAAATTTGGAGATTCTGTCGATTCTTTGCAAAATCTGACTTCTATACTCTGTCCTTCTAAGCAACAGAGTGCTCCAAAACATTATCATGCACGTGATCTCCCAGACAAGGCTGCTTGTACAGAGTCGCACTAAGGAACGACCGACATTTAATATTTATTGTTTTTAATACTATGCGGCTGGGTAGAGAAAATTTTGTGTGTGTGTAGTGTAGGGACAGAAATTAACAGTTTTTTCAGCTGCATCAGTACTTGACATTTTAAAAATTTCAAAATTGTACACACCACAGGCGTTAAAACGTAACTGACCACTCAGACAGTGTAATAATAAATTCTGCCAGCCGAATGTTGAATCTGATTGGCCAGCGTAAGGAATCTTGTTTATTTTACCCAATAGATGCAGATGTACTTGGTGTTCATGATTTGATAACGCATCTATCTTTGTTTGTTGGCTGGATTTACTTGAGGTATGGGTAAGTTGAGCTATGTACATTTTAAACTGTTTCTTTTTATCGAACTCAACAACCAATCAATCAGTTATATTTATTTTCGACAGATTGAGCAGTTGATTGATTTCTTACCAAATTCCATTCCCATATTGAATATAGTCTCTTGAACTGCTTTCAATATCTTCAAGACTAGTATGGTCACTGCTGTTCTCTTCAATTAGTTGTCTCATTTTTCATGGTTTCTTATTCCGTATCCCTTTGCTACCATCTTCATCCTTTGTTGTAATTCTGCATCTCCCTCAAATGTAGTGAGGTTTCGTTATTTACTTCGCCTTCTGTAATTTTCTTTTTTTTGTTTTTGGAATTTCTTGAATTGTTGTAAAAGCAATTCTTCAAAACTTATATTATGAGACTATAAGGTATGGCTAGTAAGCCTTGATCGTATGGAACTTGAAGTGTCAGTCGCTGCTGAGACTTCAAGATATAATCTTCATCCTCACAGTCAACGCACATACCCCTGATGATGACTGCCGCAGTAGCAGATGAAACGTTTGGTACTTCAGGTTCAATTCGACTAGCTCAAATGTTGTTATCTTCAATTCTATCATAATATTCTTCTTCTATATATTTCTTCCGGATAACGACGGTCCTGGTGGATGTTCTTCCAAGATTGCGGTTGCATCCACTGGCATATTTACTTTGGATATTGCTGGATCTTATGAAATTTTATCTCGATTGCGGCAGCAGGCAATGCAGCCCTATCTGTAATAGATGCGCCTTCCTTTTTTGTTTCGTTCTCCTTAAAAGAGAACCAACATGTATAAGAGTATGGTTAGAAACTTTCCACAGATATAATAGAGTTGCAAAAAGAAAAAAGTATTGCCTTTTGGAATCCATATTCAATAACTACTGAATCCAAATCCTGTGCAAGAATAAATAGTTGGATTTCAATTATGAACAATGAACGAATTCGCAAAGCTTTCATAAAGTTCATTCGATTTGGCGTAGAACAGATGAAGGAATATTTTAGATAATAGTTTAGACAAAGTAAGCATGAGTTCCACTGGCTTCTTGATTAAATTTACGCAGGTGTACCTACCTTATAATGTTTCTAAAAAATATGCAAAGCCATTTGTATATTCTTGTTAGATTTTCTTGGTTGGAAAATGGCAGTTCAGAATATCGTGGTTCCTAGGCTCCCTCTTGGAAAAGTTACGGGCACTTCAGTTTCCTTAATAAAAACTTGAATTTCAACTGGATCTGATGACGTGAGCAGAGTTCGCAGTAGATGCCAAAAAATCATAGAAAACAAACTACTCAAGACTTTATATAATTCTACAAAGACATCTTTACATAATACCCTGTAAGAATGCGTCCTTTGAATTTTTTGTCACTAAAGTTAACTAATTTGGTATTAAATACTAGTCATCTCGTTAACGAAATTTCTGATATATTTTTTAGGTTATGAATCAAAAAGTCACTTTGATATTCTGTATTGGAATTATGAGAATACAGGAGGCTCGATAAATAATACGTTTCTGTAACGTTCTTCTTTGTTTATATTTTTTTCGTCATTATATACTAATTGTAATATTTTGTATAAAAAATAAGTATTTGTTGGCAGTATCCACAACACTTACCATCACTGAAGTGTAGCTATTTCCAAAACATATTTATCTCACCATCAATACTAGGTAATATAAATGAACATATATCCAAAATTATTACATATTGCAAAATAACCTGTGGGTAATGTTTCTGCATTAAAAAAAAGAAAATTTGACGTTACAGCTGTCCTCGAAATTATTAAAAAAAATTTTTAATAATTTCAATAAAAAACTTTGCTGACCATTTCTCCAAAATAGTTAATGCTTTATTTTCAAATTTTCTTGAAAATATTTTCTAATTCTTTCAAACTGAATATTCTGACGGCAGAAAATTAGGTTTTAATTTGTGTAGGTTTCTTTTTTTGTGCATTTTATTTTACTATTTGCTTTACTTATTTCACTTTCTTGTCAATTTGATTTATTTTTAGATTAGACGCTGTGTGGAAGAAAAGAATCGGATTTGCTCTGTGTTATTCAAATATATATTGATAAAAATAACTTAATATTATGAAGTGAGTGACCACTAGACACGATATCCAGTTGCCTAATTGGGATAATTATAAGTTGAGAAGTTGCACGTTTCTAAGGAGTGAAAGGTTACAAACCCCTGATAAATTGCAAGTGTTTGTTTTTGTATGTCTGTATGTACGTACAGACATACACATACTATGTGTGCTATATGTTACGTGTACTCTTAGGTTTTCGTGTTGTTCTCTTTTGGTTTTTGCAGTCATAGGCGGCATATATTGAATGTGGACTCAGCAGGAGCCTAACAAAAAAATCATACGTCACCAAAAACATCGGGTAGCCTATCGAAAACGTACCGAAAGGCATCACAGAGTGGGAAAGAACTTGTAGGCGAAATACAAAAAAACGTTTGTTTCGGAAATGAACAACTTTTAAACCATAGAGGGTGCCATTCTCCAAATGTTCGACGCTCGTATGCTTTCTACTTCAAAAAGTTTTTCCTTCAGAAAAATGTGGCGTGTTTTGGATTTTGCTGAAAATATTTTTTCCACCCTGTAAACTCTGGAGGAGTTTTCGATGGACTACCCTGTATATACATACATTTAAATTGAACTTTTTATCTTTCCTAGTTCAGTAAATTATTTTGATGATAAAGACAAAAAAAGATTTTGAATTTGTGTATTTAATTTATTTCTGTAATGCATGTAGGAAATAATAATACGCATTACGAAAATATATATATGCCGCTGGTCATGGGTGTGATAATTGAGAGTTCAGAATATTTGGCATATTGGCATATTTTCTATTATTTTTTCATGTCCATTTTCAAAACTAGAACGAAATATAAATCACTTTGAGATTTCTATCAATCTTAGGACTCATCACTGGTCCTCGTTAGGGATATTTCTCTCTAGAGATTTCAGAGTTTTGATATTCATTGATTTTTTTTAAATTGTATTCAAAATTAGAGAGAAAAATGAATGTGCAATGTAATACTTTTGGATACAGTTATCAGTCACTTGAATCATTTACTGAAAAGATATATATGAAAGATAGTGTTCGGTTTTAAAATCTCTTCTTACAGAAGGAACCTTTAATAATCTACATTTTTTAAAAGAAAGGACTATTTTACCCATGAAAAATATATAGCCTACGAAGAGATGATAAATTGGGAGAAAATATTTTTGCAACTTGAAATAAAAACGATAGATATTATTTCTGTATGTTTATATAATATCCGTATCTGTGTGTTTACGAGAAAACTGTTTTCAAACATCGTTATTTGGATATAAAGATATTTGGCAAAGAAATTAGAACTGATTCTTTTTGCAAATATAAGCATTAACAAAATAACAGCAAAGGCTCGTCGGATTCAGATTTCAAATTAAATAACATAATATTGACATTTTTCTGATTTAAAGTTGCTTAAATTAATTACCTACCTTCTCCAAATTTGTCATCATGACTATTGAAATAACTAAACAACTAGCCAACTGAAATACTGTTTTATTATTATTTATTGAAATAATAATAACAATGGATACTATAGGCAGTATATAAATTTTAAAGAATTACTTGTAAATGTAAATATATCTACTTAATATGAGTGTATTTATACCAAAATATGTAGTTTAAACATTTAATTTATTGAAATTTACTATAAAAATTTTATAATTTTTGTATACTTTTGTATGAATAAAACATTTTAAATGAAATATATACTATTCGAATATTTATCATCACCTTGTAAACGAGAAAATTTCACCACTGTCAATTTCAACTTTATCCATTTCTAACTGCCCTTATTTTCCGTTGCCACTTTATTGAGAAACTCGTGTGCTTCAGCGTAATAAGGGTTGCACGCCTTTTCTACATTGTCAAGCCAACATTTTATTCTTGGATAATCTTCCCTCGGATCATATCCACCAAACTCTAAGAGAATAAGATAATAAAATGTCAGAAATCGATAGAAAAAATATTGATAATCAAGTATAACATATTTTCAATTAAATACTATGTAATAATATTTCATATATTCTAAATATCTGTAAAATCTATTCAAATACATTCAAAGTAATGATATTTATGCATTAAAAATCCGTTTAATAATCATTCGAAATAAGTACATTGAAAATATATCAAATATCTAAAAAACTCATTCAAAAACTTCTCTGTATATGTTATTGATACAGTGATACCAAAACCGTAAAAATATAAAATGCACTTAATAATATTGACCATGTTCACACGGCATCTCAAAGGAGTATTTCCAACAATTGATGTTAATAAAACCAACGTTAATCTGCGTGAACACCATTTCCGTTGAATTTTAACAAGCCGGTTCAATAACGCTTAATCTTTGGAAAGAGGAATTATTGAGTCGTGTAAACACAAACTTCAAATGGTGTAATAATTTAGTTGACATGAAAATTCCCTAGTATCGAGAAATGATGGCTAAAGATAACGATAGGATAGGGCCTTACTAGTTGACCATAAAAAGACGGAAAGTCGTGGATGAAAAAGGGCAAAGATTTAGGTAATCAAAAATTCTCTAGGCAAAAAATGGTTATTTGGAAACTGCCAAACATAAAATTATGTTTTCCTCGCGGATTTACCAATAATTGACTACACTGTACAATTAAACTGAACTTTATTTCACTGCTACACTGATAATAGAACCAAACAATTCAACTGAAACTTCAAACTAATATTCAGATGTCTATCGCCTTATTATATCACTTCGTACTGCACTGTTCACTAAACTTTTCGATCTGGGTGTGGGTGACTTACGTATAGTAATCTCAAAGCCGATAGGGAATTCGCTAGAAGACTATCGTAGCGGCGCGGCATCTAGAACAATCTCGAAGCGCGAGTCGAGTTGAGTGAGATCTTGGTCACGTCACAAGTGATTTACGACTACCAGCGGCGGCCGGCCTAATTTTTTTTTCAGGGGATGATTTACAACAATATGCAAACGTTTCAGAACATTAAAAGGTAAAATGAAAGAGCTATATTTCAAGGAGAGACTAGTTTTTGGGAAATAAAAGTTTTATGCTTTCTATTTCTCCATCATAATACAAATTGAGAAAGTCTCGAAGGAAGAAAGAAAGCAATTTAGTTCAAAATAAACATTTAACAAAGATATGTAGATCATGCATAGAAGTTACCTTTAGATACAAACTGGAAGAAAAAGGTAAGTTTATGAAGCATATAGAAATATTTCGTTTCGTTTTAAAAAAGAAGAATTTTTCCCCCGCATATTTGGTGTTATAAATGTCTTCATGATATGGTTCCAGAAAGAAAGTATTATGCCCACCGCAAAAGTATATCCTGAACATTTTCTATATTATAGGTAAAATAAGATTGATTCTCATTCACGAAGTTAGTCAAATGTATTCTGCTGGCAAAACTCTGGTTGTGTTAACAATGGATGTTATACAGGGGTACGCAAAAGTCCGGAATAAAATTAATATCTTTTTAACCAGTATTTTAGCAAAAAAACGCTGAAACACGTCAGTTGATTTCACGTTGTACGCATTTTTTGACAATAAAATGAAATATTTTTTTCAACCCCTTAGCTGCAACCCCCGTCCAACTTTTTTTTCAAATGTTAACCTATGTCGTGTATGGGCTCATTGAAAAGCTCGTAAGAATAGAATCTGACCATACTCTTTATTTTTTTTACTCATGCGGTTACCACGAAATGAGAAAAAACTCTTTTAAAACCAAAAAAGTTATAAATACCTACTTAGTGCTATCTACGAGTGAATTAACGTTGCAATTAACAAATAAATGGTGATGATGTACATTGCTCAACAATTGCAAATTTACAAACTGACCAACCGGTCCATGCACCACAACAAATTTTATTGATTGATGTGTGAAACTGATAACGTAATGTAGCATCAACATTCTGCGGATTTTATTTTTTCACCAAAAACTTACACATAAAATTAGTTCCATCCCAAGCAATTGTTGACCAGTGTACCTCAAAAAGAGAAAAAGGTTGTTGCA
>WOGN01000742.1:2070-22417 GCA_015342105.1 Leptinotarsa texana | reverse complement strand
TTTTGCTCTACATCAGGCTTATTAGCTTGTATAAGCCTGAGGATGGGGAATGAATAGTTCCAATAAATTCGGCACTTCTCGTTCCTCACCGCATAAGCTGTCGATGGATATAGGCCGACACCGCATATGCTGGACATGCTGATAGCAAGTGCATTAGGGTCTCGGGCGCCTCGCGGCAAGCCCTGAACCGTGTGTCAGGAACCTCTAAACCCATCACGCGATTATGGTAGACTGAGGTGTTGAAGACAGCATCCTGGCAAGCCATGATAAACCATGAAACTGAGGAGTTTTCGACTTCAGCCCACTCGACCTGATAAAAGCAAACGTCAGGCGCTTTGATAAGCCAAGATCTCCAATAGTTATTAAAGAAGACCCCATGCAGTGGCTTATCCTTGTGTTCCCGCAGAAGTAAGGTGATCTCTGGGGTTTTTATCTGAGCTTTTTCCTGAACAGGTTCCAACTCGGTGACAGAGTTGTGGTCACCTCGTTCAGAGTCGAAAACTATATCGAGTTCATCAGCTGCTCGGGCAGCTGCCCTAAGGAGGAATGCTCCAATTCCTGCTCTCTCATGGTCACAGACCATGCAGAGAACGGGATCCGAACTCCTGACGACTTTACAGGCTGTATCCAGTACCATTCTGTCATTTAGACACTCCAAACTCAAAAGTCCACGTCCTCCATGTTGTCGGGGGAAGTACAACCGTGAAACGGACGATTTGGGATGCAAACTCCTATAGAGATGCATCATTTTTCGGGTTTTTACGTCGAGTTGATACAGCTCCTCCCGAGTACACTTCACTACTCCAAGCGAGGAGAGTAAGATTGGAACGGCAAGCATATCTGTTGCAGCAACTTTGTTCTTCCCCGACAGTTCTGATGACCAGATCTGTCGAAGTTTGTGCTGGTACTTGCCGCGGAGAGAGTTTTTCACTGCAGTTACCTCTTGTGAGTGGCGTTGTTCCACCTCGAGGTATCATTATTATTATTATTATATGTATATTAAAAAAAATAATAATTCTTGTGAGAAAAAATTTGGTAAAAGCAGGATTTGAATTCATGACCCCTCGGCCGAGACTACTTTGAGTTTGTCAAAATCGTGGTGTATGGGTTTTCACAATTTGTTTGTCAATTCAGTCGAATTTTACTCAAAATACAACAATCGATAGTTTTGGACAAAGTATAGCTTCTTTTATCGAAAATAGCCTGACATTTCAATAACTATTATCCAGCATATTGAATATTGTTCTCTAAAAATCTAAACGAGATATATTGCAATAATAAATGACCCCCTTGTGGCCTACAATTATAATTTAATAACCATTGATTATCCACAAAAGCAGCGGGTTAATTTATAATCTATAGTCTCACTCAATACCTTTTCCAAACTCAGTGAATGTTACTGTTACATAATTCCTAAGATGTTTCTTCCGATCATAAATCCCCCGTTATCAAGGGAGAGTGTGAAATGATTCTGGAAATGGACTTGATCTATCGCAATCTAATAAATACATTCAACTTTCGAAGTAAGTCACTTTCATCGAGATGAATTGTGATTTTTACGGTTGAGCGGAGCTAGAAATATAAATAATGATAGAGATAACCCATCAAAATGAGGAAACAGTAGGAGAGTTATGTCACACTTATGAGTTATTCATTTCAGTAGGTCAATACGAGGAAGGTATGAAAAGTTTTCGACCTCAACATAAAATGGCAGCGATGACTCGAAAACTCTCAGCTCTCTTCCGAGATTCGGTCCTCTTCCGGCACACCGGAGGCAGAAATGACTCTCTAACGGACAAGTTGAGGGATGGTGGACGGTCCCAGAGGAAGTTTAAGGCCTGGTTCAGATATTTAAAAAGATATGTGAATATGAGTGCGAAGATCAGTCAGTACAACCTGAAACCGAAACTCGAACAGGTTAGGTTAGGTCCAAAGTGAGTGGGTCCACCGTGGGTATTCGACCGTCTACCGCAACCCGCAAGGATTTATTGTGGCTCACACCTATTCACACTCGACCAAATAAACCCAGCTTCTCGACGAAGCCGATTAGTTCATATTGTGAGTGGTTTTTCAGGTCAGATGCCGTTACAAACGATCCTCTGTGCTCAAAAACCAAAAATTCGATAGTTCTCTCTTGATTATCTGCCCCATTGAAGCTACTTCTTAGAGGAATTTATGTTGTTGCACACATTATTTCTATCATACATGGAGCAGGGCTGGACTGCCCCCATAACAAACAAAATATCCCATGTTTACTCTATAATTCAAATTTCATTCGTATTTCCTTATCGGCTGAAAATAAATTTTTACAAGAGTCAATATCACATCTTGCTGACCTTGTTCGTTCAACTCCATAAAAATATATGAAAAAATAACACTGTTCCCCTCTAAGCGGACGATTTTATGCAGATGAAATAAAATCAGTCAACATCTATGAAAACACCATTCATCTGATTATATCTTTCACAATTCCCACGGCCTCCAAACATAAACATTGCAGATACTAGTTAATTAACCCGCAAAAGGGTAAGCACTAATATTCCGATAAATATAAAGATGATTTGATTCCAGTTTGATTTCATCAATAATTTCATGATTTAACCTTGCAGGTTTTTTCAATGCTTCTGTAACTGCTCATCTCATTTACACAAGCCTTGAATGGAAGTGAAAGTTAAGTGTATCATTTAGATATTTTTCATAAAAAAGTCTCAACATAGTTGGCACATACAGTGCGTTAAATTTTAAAGTGAGGATAAATTTCAGAAATCAATGAAAATCAAACGCAGAAAATAACCAAATATAACAAAATGAATTACAAAACAATTCATTTTGTGAAAGCTATTTTGCTGGATTTCTTCTACAGGTTTTTAATCCTGACGTTTCATCTACTACTGCGGTAACCCCAGTAAAAGATGAAACGTCAGGCATTGAAAACTGTGGATCACGACCAAAAAATCTGAAAAATAGCTATCACATAATTATCTCCGGCCGTGAAAGTTTATATTCTTCGATCGAAACAATTTATTGTCCATACCTAGTTGACTGAAGTGACGACTTTGTTTGCCTCAGTATAAATTTCTGCAAAAATCCTGAATCCATTTCGTTCATTTCTCACTTCAATAGTCATTGTTTCATGATAATTACACATTCAGAAAAAGAATAAAGGGAATTGTTAGTTCTGTCATCATCTCAGGTCAACAGATGAGTATATAGTATATCCATTTCCAATTGGAACGGCAATAAAAATATGAGTACAGTCATAAACAGTTCTTGCCTATGGCCCCTAGTCGCCCAGATAGTGTTGGCAGATAGTGCTGCTGAATTGGCTGAATACTCATTTTTTGTCATTTCACAATATTTCTTTATCAGTGTATTGTGTTCGTGGGGTTAGGTGAGGTAGTGAGTGGTTCTGCAAACCGATTTTTGAATACTTTTTCTAGAGATTAATTACCCTAACACCAAACTGATATTTTTGCACTCGACGCGCGTTTTGCTAACAGGGTTAGCATCTTCAGGCGAAGCAAATTGATACCGAATCTAAAGACAAAGGTTATCTATTTATATACCCAAATATACAAATCAATTTGTTACCAATAGATATGGCTTTCTGGAGACCTTCAATTCGGTGGTTAATAAATTGTTTTTAGAATACATATTATTTTTACAAGTGGCATTCACTAAGCTGAAATCTTGAAAAAGGGTGTTCTTGCTCTGTTTCTAATTCAATATATTTCTAATTACTCATGTGAATATAATTCCATGTTTATTCATCAATCAGAGTTGTCATATGAATATAGACTTGATTAACTTAGCAGAGTTTCATTATAGAAGTATATTTCATGATAATGAATCGTCTGACACAGCGAATATTCACACTCGATGATTGGAATGTGTCCGGGGAGTTCAGGAAACCACGACAATTCAATTGTTATCAAATCATTAAGCATTCTCGAATGTCTAAGAATGTATTACGTTTTCATTGTAGAGACAATGCAATTATTCTGCAGGTTTACAAAATAATGTACACAATTCGTATAGAAATAGAAAACTCGCGAATAAAATGAATGTCTCGTTACATTCATGGATTCCACAGAGAATGTCACCTGCTGAGTGCTCCTTTTCCTTTTTGATTGAACAGGATGATTTTAAACGAGTGAAATTGGAACCTCTGGCCAAAAATTGATTCATTGAAAACATTTTTCCCACACCGGTACAAAAATACTGTCTCTCGTCGTGCGTTTCGCAAACCAAGTTAGCATACTCAGAGGATTACTAAGAATAAATCCTATGGCTGTGTTGACGTTTTGAAATGCATCGTTTAGATGCATTTTTGCTGAACAAGTCAAAGAACCTACACAATATAGGTATCAGTTTTTACAGATGGATCTGCAGGTTGTCCCTTGTGAATGTTACTAAGATTCCAGAAACTTATGGCTGCGATTTGTATTTCCAGAGTCAGGCTGTGAGATTTTTTTATTGTTTGTTGTTCCGTCTTCACCAGTTTTCTATTTTTATTTTACTTTTTATTTTTACACGCTTTATGTATATTTGTATGTATGTGTGTATGTGTGTATGTATGCATGTTTGTGTGTAACTCTCAAGATCGGGATCTGTATTGACAGAATTAGCGGCATTATTGCTTGATCTATTCGCGGGCTGATGGCGGTGTACGTAACTATCAATTATTGCAATCAAATCAAATCAAAATGTACTTTATTGTTGAAGATGAAATTTCATTGACAAAGTGTTACTATTCTAAGAAATATAAGATAAACAACTTGAAAAATATTGGCGAAGATAAAATATTATTGTCAAAGTGTTATTATTTTAAAGAATATAAGTTATACAAATTGAAAGTAATATTTGAACAATTGGTGATTTCACCATTTTGGGGACGAAAAGTAGTCAGATATTGATAATATTTATACTACATATTGAAATAAATAATAATAATAATAACCAATGAATATTCTCATGCAACACATAAATGTAAGTATGAGAATATAAAAACTATAAAGCATAAACGCTTGAGCTATTCGCGGGCAGATGGCGCAATACGTAACCTCCTTGATACATTATTTAAAAGAAAATAAAAATCAAAAACATATTTTAAGAATTATAAGTGTTAGCGGAATTTTGTACAACAGATGAAATATTCAAATATTTTCAATAACCTGTGATTCAGTACAGAAAAAAGTTTTGAACGAAACGGAAGATGCATTTTAAAATTCAATTCGATTATTTGAAAGCAAACCAGAATATGGATTTCAACAATCAAAACTTTATCGTAAATTGTACACCTGAAAAAATAATCCGTTACTTAAATATTTCAAAAAACCAAAAATTAGAATTAAGGTGCTTGACATACATATCAAATCAAAATAATCATTTGAATAAATGTAGTTTGAAAAATCTAAAAACACGCTTTTAAAGAACATCGAACTAATAAGTTGAAAATAAATATAATTTAAAAAAACTAAAAATCACGCTTTTAAAGAAAATCAAACTAAAAAGTTCAAAATATTTATTTTCAATAAGCATAAAACAATAAAGATCGAAAAATACTAGTATTATTGTGAAAAAAACGTGGGCGCTAGATGTACACGAAATATGGCAGAAAAGCGCCCACGCTTGCTTTACAATAATAATAGTATTTTAGATTTTTATTGTTTTATGCTTATTAAAAAAAATATTTTCAACTTTTCAGTTCGATGTTCTTTAAAAGCGTGTTTTTTAGTTTTTTGAACTATATTTATATACAGTACATACTTCAAAAATTGACAACACTGTAACAGTTTCACGACAACTACACGTTTACCGGATAGTTGGGATATCTCCGAGTTTCTTGGTATTTCGCGGGATATGTTACTTGCAGATTGATGTTAATTAATGTTGTGTTCCTTGATCTAATGTGGAGGCATGTCAGATTCTTTCCTTATTGTTATTGCCCCAAGAGAATTTCTTATTTGCTGAAATTTGTATTCCAAGTGGGAGAAAGACAGTGGCATCACAAATTCATTTGTCAGATATGTGATGGAATCGACCGACATTTATTGTTTCGAAATCGCCTGAAGAAGCTATTTTATAGCGAAACACACTGTGTACTGAAAATTTCACAATGTCGTGTTTCTGGAATTCCTTTGTCAGAAGTTGATGATTGATTGTGGGAGGGTACCTCTATAACTGATTCTGGTTGAATGGAAACTATAGTTTTCAAATTATTTCCATAGTCCATGACCATAGTCATAGTTTCATCGGGCGTAAGCCATCTGGAGGTCTAGTGACCTGATACAAATAGTGGTTATTGTGGTTTACTATGAGTTAATTCCAAAAAATACTGAAATAATATTTTAAATTCTCTGTAGTCTATTATATGAAACTCCATAAATTACAAACACAGACACCCAAGTCGATCTTAGACATGAATCAACGAACCGTAGAAACTCAACACTTTCCTTTGGTCAATTAAATGAACTAATTGCTTCAAAGCAGTCATGTCTTTTGAGTGGAATCATTAGTAACATTTTTTTTCAATTGTTGACACGCAGGGGACAATTAACGAAAAAAACTTTTTTAAAACTCAATTGCGATGACTTGGATTCAATTGATGTAAGTTAATTCGAGATTTCTCTACTTCCGGTGTTCTAACGTTGTGTTAATAATTAGGTTCTTTGATGAATTTGAGAAAACCTCCTGAGAGTACCCGGTATAGTATTTCTCGACTGATCAGATAATGAGTCACTGCTGTTACCACTATTACAGCAAATCAACTGAAAGGGAATAGGTATTGAAATATGAGAAAGAAAATATAAACATGTGGCATGCCAAAAGGGCATTATCAGTATCAATATTTGACGTGTATAAGAGTGAGGCAAACGGCAATATGTGTGTATATGAGTGAAGAGACAATTATGGAAGTGGAAGGGATGAAGAATTTAGTAATTTCTGGAAAACCGGAAAATTTCAAAATTTATATGAGAAGCATATTCGGAGTTGTAGAGAGATGCCATTTGTTATGAATCACTACCAATGTTTGAAAGGTTTGAAATATCAAAAAAATAATATAAAACTGAAGATAAAAACCAAGATGAAAAATATCCTGACGAAATGAACGATTGGAGAAAAACTATATTGCCAATGAACATTATTTTGTAACATAAATCCCATTGTAACTTTAGAACCACCCAGCATAAACATAAGTGTTTTAAAAAAGTTCTTTTCGCTGAAATAAATTGGGTTGAAGTGTATATGGTGTTCTCTTAGGAAAAACACAACTTCGATAGGTTTCACATTATATCCTACTTTTTCAATCGAAACTTTTCTATATCTTGAACAGAAAAGCGGCTAACTTTTACCCATCACCCTTAATATACCCAATATAAATCATTCACGTCTCTGGAATGAAATTTTTATTTCACTTTTGTTATTATCACTTTGACCATCGGAAAATTTCAGTGGGTATTCCAGAGATTACAGACTTTGAATAGAGTCCACCTGGAATTTATTTAGTTCATTATGGATATTTTCAGGAGTGATATGTTATTGTAAACGAATATGAGAATTAAATATTTCACACATTTCTCAAGGCGATGAATTGTTGAACTGTCACGTCGTTTATATTACACAATTTATTTCGGCTACCTTAGAAGAAGAAATAAATGTCAAATACATTATTTTTTTCTCAGCATCTTAGGTTATAGTTATTAGAGATCGTAGACGACATAATTGAAGCTATACATAAAAATGAAGCCACCATTTTGATTCTGTTGGATTATTTAAAAGCATTTGACACCATCAATCATAAAATACTTTGTCCTATATTACATTTTTTTGGTTCAGTGATGCAACAGCGATGTTGATATCACCTTATCAAAATAGTAGATTACAAAAAGTACAGATTCATGATATTTCTTCTACTTGGGGAGAAGTTAAAACAGGAGTACCCTTAGGCAGCATTTCAGGACCACTTTTCTATGGCCTCTATACTGCCACATTTATCAAGAAGACGAAGTCTTGTAAATATCACCTTTATGCAGATGTCTCTCAAATATATTAATCTCTCAAATCTTCAGATACCTATAGGTCAAGCAATAACCGATAAAAATTTTGATTTGAATACGATTCTAAAAGTGTCCACTGACCATATGTTGAAAATCAATTTAAACAAATCAGTAGCTATTATTTTTGAAGGTGATAGCATCAGAGAATGAGTAAAAGACTACAGCTTGAAAATGGGAAACTCTGAGATACAATTTAGACCGTATTCAAAAAATTTGGGGTTGATTTTAGATCATAAACTATGATTTCATGAACAGATAACCTACAAACTCAGAATTGCTTATTCATCATTGAAACTCATATATCCCCATAGACAATATTTGGATGTAGATGTCAAGAAAATGATATGTGATTCATTAGTTTTATTTTATTTCAACCACTGTGACGCTGTATATCCTTCATGTTTAGACACGGAAGATAGGTGTCGCATACAAAAAAAAGTTCAAAACTCTTGTATCAGGTTAATATTTGGTATCAGAAGAAGGTCCAAAATTTCACACGAACTAGCAGATTTGAAGTGGTTGTGTAATGCAACATGCATATTCTTTAAAATATTCAAACATAGGAATCCTCTCTTCTTATATGAACATTTGTCTTATAGGACAAATAAACCTGAATTTTCGTAAAAAGACAATGCTTAAAATTCCTGTACAGAAAAAGATAATATTCATAAGTGGGAAAACAATTGTTTTAATATTTTAGACACTGTTTTTAAAAGTAGATTTAAACAGCATCTGTTCAGCTATCAGAATAACTATGTCCGCTGCTAGAATCCCGAAAACAGTTTTAGCTATTCATATATCTATATATTTATAGTACCTTCTCTTTTCTTTTTTTTTTCTTACCTCTTTTCTTCTCTTCAAGCCCTCATTTATTAATTTTTATACATTTTCGGCATTGGTTGAAGAGCAGATGAGAATGCAAATTAGCGATCTTAACCAAAAGCCATTTGCAATCAAATACAAAGTGTCTTTATTTTTCTCTTTCATATATTATGTTTCTGTTATTATCTTATTATTTTGATGGGCAATAAACTTATTATTATTATCATTATTATTCTTATATTAAATGAACAAATTAAAAACACTCCTTCCTACCAAAACGAAAATGCTACCTCTAGACGCGCGTTTCGCTAACCAGGTTAGCATCATCACGAGATAATTGAGACCTTATCCTAATTATCCACTGGGGTTTGAAACGGAATTTACTATCAAATACTGAATCAAAATTTTTCCATATTTCCGTTTCTCTGAAGGGAACACTTGATTTGGATATCACAGCCCGTTTACTTGAAATTATCAGGTGCATTTACTTCATTATATATTTGAATCTTCACTGAAACATTTCATATTTCCGTTTATTTTTGCTGAAGGAAAAAAATATATACTCGAATGTCATTAGTATAGCCTTGAGTTTTATTAAGTTCTCAGTTTTCAAGTGGGAAGTGAGGCATAAATAATAAACAATGAGGGTTCAAGAACGGATCCTTGGGGTTCCTCTCTTGACAACCTCAAAACATCTGATATGACACCATTCAATATAACTTTTTGAAATCTGTCAGTTAGGAAGTATTCAAAAAACGCTGTCACTTCGTTAAATGAACCAATATGCTGTGATATTACAAAAAGTAAACCATAATCTATAGTATCGAATGCTCTAGAGTAGTAAATCATTATTGTAATTTATCCTTAATATAGGGACTGTGAGACTGTGAGATTTGCAAGTGCACTACAATATCAATGAGTATTTCTGAATTAGATTGAAGTTTATTAGTATTACCTTAGTAGACCATTTGCCCCATTCTCTTCAACTTCAGATCTTCGAATATTTCTGAGACGGAAATCTTAGGTAATGGAGAAATATATGTCAGTTCCAATGCTGTTGTAAAGACACTCTTCAATAAACAATCGTAATATTGATTGAGTTCCTTTGGTACCAATTTAGATTGAAATGTAGGGTTTTTTCTACAACTATTTAGTTTAGAAACATTTTATTTCGTTGTTAATTTTTATTTTTGTATTAAATATTATTGTTAGGAAATTAACTTTTCATAACTTTATTATCGAGCAGTCGTACAAAATATCCATCTACTTGGGTTTTTTATGTCAATTCTTTTATTTTGATTTTTATTAATCATTTTCGTATTTTATTATCGCATATCATTGAAATGCTCTCTTCTCTTGAACCGAAAGTTTACTGCCGAAAAACATGGATATTCAGATCGACAGGCACTACTTGGGATGTTTCGAGTAGGTACTCATTGTTAACACTTTTGTAGGTTAAGATAAGGGCCCAAGTGGTTGATCTTTTTTGACTAAATTTATGACTCGACCTCTTGTCATTGAGAAAGTTACTTCAAACACATTTCTTAGCCGAGGCATTCATTCTGTTATGAGATTTCTGCTGGAAACTAATCCGAATTCTGATTCTCTTCGCCACGAGGTTATTTTCTGGTTGTTCATTTGTTAGTGTTGTTGATGAATTTTATTATTTGTAAACGCTGTGTCCGTTTAATTAATAATTCTCCTATCGCCAGTCCCGACAGAAAATAAAATAACAGACTTGGCGAGTACAGTAATAGAAATCAATTGAAGAAAATTCATATAATCAATATCAATGATAGTGATTTAGATTCTGGTAAAGTGAGAGAAAGTATAACAATTGATATTTCAATTTCTTTTTATTGTTTTCATTTGTTTAAAAATAAACAACAATCAATGCCAGTAGAATTTTGAAACTTCATCACTTCTCTCATAGACGTATTCTTTCTCTTGTTTTCTTCTATCATGAGCAATCCATATATACACAAATTGTTATTACTAGGGTGCTGACAATTTTTGGGTTTAACACATAGATGGCGCTAGTCTTATTGCATTCACCGCTTTTTCAGTTGGTACCAACCTTCAAAAGAAAGCTGTCAGAACCTCGTGAAATTCAACTCATAACTTTGTGAGTTATTGATCAGGAAGTGAGGTTGCGTTAGTTAGCTGACATTGTAAAGGTATCAAAAGAACGTGGTAACTTTATATTTCATGAGTAACAACCCGGAATTTTTGCGTCGATATGTTTCAATGGATGAAACATGGATTCTTCACTTCATTCCGGACTCGAAACGATCGTCATCTGAGTAGTGAGGAACTACTGAACCTTGTCCAAAGCACAACAATCGACTGAAAAGGTTATGGCCTCGATAGTTTGGGATGTGCATGGTGTAATATATACAGGCTGTTTCAAAATTCGATCCTCACCATTGGGATCTCGGAAACTATGAGAGATACGAAGATGGTTCAATTGGGGCAAACTTGCGCATTTACCTGACTAACAATAGGCCGTTGAAAAAGTTCTTGAATTACGAGTATATCCGGAGATATCCGTTAAAAATAGAAATTTCGGAAACTGGTTTCTATGTTTTGTGGCTTTATTTTTCGAAAGATTCGAAAATAAATTGCTCTTCCACATTACCACCCATTTGCTGCTACATAATGCTATTTCTCAGTGTACCCCATAAGAATGTATCCATAACACTTAAGTCTGGAGACCTTGCCGACCACCTCATCGGCTCATTATTTCCTTTCCATTTATCAGTTAGGTAATTAGATACTTGTCTGATAGTGTGCGGTGGAGCACCATCATGTTGAAACCAGATGTTGTAATAGATAGCCAAAGGTAGATCATCCAAATAGTCTTCCGTCAAATAAATGAGGACCCAAAATTCTATCTTTGTAAATTCCTGCCCACATAATACTAAATCGCACTTGCCTGGGGTTGTTTATGCTTCCAATGTGTTCGTTGTTTCGGTAGAATATTCCACAATTCGTAAAAGTGCTTTCATCTGTCCAAATAACATTTTATTGGAGAACTGGAAAATCAGGTCTTCTTCTCAGTCAGTTTTCTAATCTCCTTTAAGGAGGACTTGGATGCAATTTTTGAGATATATGTATTTTGTAACACTTCTATGACAAATATTCATTTCGGAGGAAATTTGACGTGTAGATTTCCTGAGGTGCATAGTTATTTTGCAAATTATTTATTTCTATTGGAAAGGACACAATGTCAAACTTACCTCATACACACCTCATTTATCAAATTTTCTTTAGTTTCCTGGTCCATTATTTCTCCGTATTTTTTCCTCAGCTTTTAAAATGAACCCAACTCGGTGAGGTTTTGATCCAAGAACTTGAACTTAGTTCGATGGTTTTTGAGTTTGAAAATACATTACCCACATTTCAACACTGTTTCCATCGTATTTGTAATAAATTTGTATCATATCTCTTTTTTCTTCATTCGTGAAAGCCATTCTTCCCCAAAAATTCAATGACTTGTACAATAACAAAATGTCATTGGGTGTAACAAATTGAAAGTTAAATTTAAAAACATCAAAGCCAAATCCAATAACAGAAAGAATCCAGTGTAGCGCCCTAAGAAAAAATAAAGTTGATGCTGGTGGCCGGAAGACGAAACGTCGGATAGCTAATCTGCAAACACCATTATATAGCAGGGAAGAAGTGACAATGTGAAAGTGCAATTCATTTTTGAATACTTCGAAAATAAAACCAGAAAAAAATTAAAACTATTTTTCAAAATTTCTGTTTTTTCCGGATATCTTTGGATATACTCCGAATTTCGGAACTTTCTCAACGGCATATTGTCAGTCAGCTATTGGAGCATTTGAAGGCCGAAATTGCATGAGGCAAAAACACATTTTCTTTTATCAAGACAACGCACCGTGTCACGAGTCAATCAAACTAGCAAAACTTCATGAATTGAACCCCGAATTGCTCCCACATCCACCGTATTCGCCAGATTTGGCACCCAGCGACTACTGGTTGTTCGCAGACCTCAATAAAATGCTCACAGGTGAGACACTTCGGTCGAATGAAGAAGTTCTTGCTGAAACAAACCTATTTTGAGACAAACTATAAATTGTTCTACAAAAGTGATATTGAAATGTTAGAGCATTGCTGAAATGATTGCGTCTCTTGATGGGGATGACGTTGATGAATAAAGACAATTTCGAACAAAAAGAAGGCGTTTTCTTTCTTAGGTCCGGAACTTATGAGTCCATGTGTCATATCTACTACTTTGAAATACCGATAAACCTACGTACATGTCAAAATAAAAAAGGCCTCTAATTCTTATATTTACCAGATTAAGAATCACTTTATCTCCCTGAGTGTTCGAATACTACATTCAAATTGAATTCGCTAATGATGTAATCATTACCAATTAACGATATCATTGACCCCGCCTTCAAGTTCAGTGCTACTATTCGATTTCCTGTTAAGTAAGAGGTGTGTCACTCGATATTTATTGGATAGCGTTATCGGAATATGCATATTATGATAACTGAATCTTCAGCCAATCCGAGCCAAGTTAGAGCTATTTGTCTTTCAACGCTAGGAACGATTAGAATTTAGAAATTGTTCAAGATTCAAGATCGTTCGAAAGATATCAATGATTAATAAATTGAAACATTGAAATGGTAAACAAAATATAATTCAGTAGAATATTAGAGGAAAGGAATTTGGTGGAGGTCAGATCTATTGAGAAAATATTTGCGAGATAGCCATTACATCGTTATTCATTCAAATACGTGAGTAATTAAATACTTTTGGCTTTTTTTCAAAGAATTTAACTTTTTGAACTTTTTGTATTGAATAATATTATTTTTCCGTCAGGAACAGGGGGCTCGGAACCTGCCGTATGGGTTTTATTTTAAAACATAATCAATTGATACAAAATAAAACTGTTAACTTTGTAATATGAATTCATAACTTCAAAACACAACAATATCAATGATTAACTTAAATGTAAAGACAAAAGAAAATTACAGCACATGCTCAAAATGCTGAACTCGTTCATAATGACACAACTGTGCCATTCTTCGAATATTAGTCACAGCACTATTACTTTCCTTGCTCCTCAATTTTCCGATCACTCTAAGAATTCTGTGTTGAAGGTCCTCAATATTTTGATATTCCCTATGACCATAAACTCTATTTCGCAGCGTACCCCATAAGAATGTATCCATAACACTTAAGTCTGGAGACCTTGCTGGCCATCTCATCGGCTCATTATTTCCTATCCATTTATTTAAACCAGATGTTATAATAGTTAGCCAAAGGCAGATCATCCAAGTAGTCTTCCTTCAAATAAATGAGGACACAAAATTGTATCTTTGTAAATTCCTGCCCACATAATATTGAATCGCACTTGAGGTCGACTTTCTCGGAACTTCCTGGGGTTGTTTATGCTTTCAAACCTTCGATGTTGCACAATATTTATTGTGTAACTTTTGCAGTTTTTGCAAGCGACACCTGATTTTCATAAAAACATCTACACGTTATTTTTATAAGGACGGAACACAAGCACTACAGGATTCAAATTGGATTTAAATCGCTGGAGATTATATCCATTTGGAAAAATGTTCTCAGGAAGTGTATTCCACATAAACGTAGATGAAAGGTTTCTTAAACAGTGAAGTTTGAGGTGTACTGAGTTTAACCTCAAAACGATGAGCAGCCACAGTCCATCGCGTAATTCTGATATGTGATAAAATGTGCCAAGTCACTTGAACACCTCCAGTGATAGTATATAAAGAAGAGAAACAAATCTCCAACCTTTCTTCGATGTTCCAGGCTATCAAAGTTACACGTCATGTTCGTGTCTCCAATCTGGCAGATGGCTCTCATCTGGATGGGATTCAGCAACTATAGGGTATGTTTGGGGGCGTATCTCCATAAACGAGAACAATACTCCAAAGAAGATCCATTTAGTGCATTTAGAAACTTGCGTTTCTAACAACTTCCATGCCACATAGTCCCCTACGGCTCTGAGGAATGATTGATTCTCCAAAGGAGGTCTGATTTTTATAACGCATCAAAAGTTGCTGAGGTGTGTACAGTTTTCTGGTTCGGAACAGTGTTTCAAGCTTTTGAGAAGGAGCTTTTGCAGTTCCAGCGGTGATTGTGCCAAGACATATCCATCGACGACCACTTACAGGAAACGTTCTTTCAGGAAGATGAAGAGCCATACACAGAAATGATTCAACAAACACAGCAACCCTTCCTGCCACACACACTCAAAGGCCTCATAAATATCGAGCGCAACAGTTTACGAATCGAATGACACCTCGTTCATATTTTTCGGAGGTGGAGAAAAAAATTTACCTGAAAGGCACTTTTTGACCAGAGTATGTGTATGTTTCCTCTACTTGTTGATTATAGTTCACTTGTAAAAGTGTGAGATTGCTAATTTTTAAGAGCATGTCATGGATGATCTATGAGATATGAAAGTGGAATGTTAGTTGATTATTTCATTAACTGAAAATTAACTTCTTACAAGTAGTCAGTTTAGTGCCTAAGCACTCGAAAAATGATCTTCTTTTGTAATTCTACCAACGACTCCAATAATAAAAACAACCATCTTGACACAGTGATCTGGATAGAGTATGGACAGCTTAATGAAACAAACTCGATATTTCATCGGTTTTCTCTCTTTTCGGAGGATATTCGTTTCACCCAAAGCTTGAAAACTTCACGAAGAATGTCGTCATGCGTTGATAATCGAAGCTCATTAGCTTGTGTGAGCCTAAGGGTGGAAAACGAACAGTTCCAATCAATTCTCCCCTTCTCATTTCCCGCAACGGATTCAAAATCCCTTGGAGTATAGGGCAACGACGGTGAGTCAATACCGTAAAAATACCTTATTCTACAATAGAGCACTTTGAGGGGCTGCATTATTTTGACGGATATAGACTAAGACTGCAATTGCTGGGCATACCAACAGCATAAGCTCAGGCTCCTCACAGCAAGCCTTGCAGTTGATGTCAGGGTCCTCTATACCCATCACGCGAATACGATAGACCAAGGTGGAAGGCCTGGAAGGTCATAATGAATCTCTCAGTTTCCGATTTCGGACCAATCGACCTGAGAAAAGCGAAGGTCAAGGTCATCAATGTTGTGAAAGAAGACCTCATAAATTGAATGACCCTTGTGTTGTTGCAATAGTGAAGTGATATCTGCGACTTTTTTATGGACATTTCGTTGAAGGAGTTTCAACTCGATGACAAAGAGGTAATCAACTCGATCAGTGTCGGAAACTAAACCAAGTTAATCAGCATTTCGGGTAGCTGCCTTGTAGACAAATGTTCCAGCTTCTGCTCTCTTATGGTCGGGGACCATGTAGAGAATAGGATCTGAACTCCTGATGACTTAAGAAGCTGCGTTCAGTATCATTCCGTCATGTAGGCACTCCAAACTCAAAAGTACACGGCTCCCTGTTGTCAGAGGAAATGCAATTGGAGAACGAATGCAAACTTCTATAGAGATGCATCATTTTTCGGGTTTTTACGTCGAATTTAGACAACTTTCTCCGTGTCCATTTCACTACTCTAAAAAGTAAAATGTCAAGCATATTTGCAGCAGCAGCTATTATTATCATTTGAGAAGTTGCTCGTGGTGTTTTCAGTATCTTGGCATCATCTTATCGTTCTTTGAAAATATAGCGTCTTCTCAATAGTTTTTTTACGTTATTAAATTAGAAGTTCTTCACTAATAAATGTCTATGTTTCTCTGATCTGCAACTTCACACTGTTCACTTATATCATCTCTACCATTAGTGACGTTAGAAACTATTTCATTCAAACTGAGTCATTAAACAATAATTAAGAGTGAGTAATTGTGATATCCCTTAGTCCGATCTCAGTGGGTGGTGCGACGCCTACTCTAATTACCGCACAGTGAGCTCAAGTTTTATTCACGCCCAATCGAATTGGACGTTTTAACTTTTCACGCTTGACGTCTCTGAGGTGGGGTGATTCGGTTGAGAAACACCTATTGTTCGTCCGGTTCCGGTGGAAAACTTTGTTTCCCGATACTTCCGTAGCATATTTCTCAATGTGTCTGGTATGAAGATATGTAAAATTTGCCACAGAATGTAAATTGCGAGAATGTTGGCTTTTTCAAAAAATTAATATAGGATATTTCTTGCTATAGGATATACACGTTAAGAAGAGAATGACGTCACAAGATGACAAGTTACGGCGTTGCCAACATGTGCACTATTTGGAACTATCAATTTTGTTTGTAAGGTTGATTTGTTTTATTGCCTTACTAACTATTAACTTACTTAGTTGAAATACAATTGGAGTGGCACTTCACCTTTTTTTTTATAATAAGTAATGAAAAATAAAATATTTTATTTAAATTCATTTAATTGTATATATTCGTATATTATCGGAATCAAAATTTATTATAAGAGGCTGAACATCTTCCCTGTCAAATTCAACTTCTTTACCCAAATATAATTTTATGTTCTGTTCGGTATATCGAATAGTTTCAGCCCATACATTGCTGAATACTTTACCTTTATTAGATTTAGTCGCAATACGGTTTACAGTAGTAATACTCAACTTCAAGGCATCAACAATCGACGAATATTTAATCTAATCCAACATCGTTTTAGGAATCACACGTTAAAAGGTAAGACCTCGGTAAAACAGATTTTAAACAGTTTTTATTTTTAAACAGGTTTATATATTCGCTGTATGATTTTTGTTTAGTTCTTATAGATGTAGGATAGGTAATTAATACACTTAATTTACGTCTCTACCAGCTGTTAGTGGAAGTAAAGGTCCTCTATTCTCACGCTTTTTTTAAAAATAGTCTATTAAAGACGCTAATATTTGTTGGGACTGTTTCGGCAATTCTTTAGGCATATTAAATATATACAGGTCTTATCAAAATAAATGATCAGTTCTGAAAAAAAAAGGAACACTGATAGTTTTCGAATTGTTTTTGAATTGTTTTCGATTCGGCAGCATCAGTTGAGCAACTTGTGAAAAGAAATTTTACTACTTTAATTGCTATTGAACGCATTTCATTCATTGGGAATTTTATTGTTGTTATGTCGGATATACAAAATTACCAAAAATGACGTCATTCTCTTCTTAAAGTGAATATCGTTATTCTTTAGATTGCAATCTCTCTATAGATGTTAACATTTCGGAAATTAATCCCATTCCAATGAATGCAACTGACTGTGGCTGCTCATACTTTTGAAGTTCAACTCAGTACACCTCGAACATCACTGTTTCAGAGAACTCTTCCATTTGGAGAACTGCTCTGGAAAAACCGGTCTGAATATTTTCTTGTAGTGCTTCCCCGTACAGTTATTATTAAAAATCTAAATATTTTTATAGAAAAACTATACTAAAGTGGTTGAAAACTTGAAAAAGTTAATTTTACAAGAAACCTCAAATTATTTTTGAGACAAAAAGCACAACAGAGGAAGCACATTTGCTCACTCGTTCAACAGGAGACAAAACTGAAGAAGCCATTTGAATTCACACACAAAGTATAAATAATTCACTCTGATTAGATACAAGGACTTCATTATGAATTCATATTCTTCATCATATAAATATATTATTTAAAATTCTCATTTATTTTCACTCTCTGAAATAATTCAGTGCAAATTATTCATCGACAAGAATTAAATATTATGTTGTGTATAGCAGAAAATGCAAACATGCGCAAACTTCCTTTTATGAATTTTATAAATGTAATGAAATAATTCAGTGCGAATTCCGAATCGACAAGAATGAAAATGTTGTATGTTGCAAAAAATGCTACATACCAAAGTTATCATAAAAATTCATTTCAGCACCCTATGAATAGTTACAAGAATGTGCAAAAATTCCGTTTATAAAATCTATGAATGTAGTTCAAGTTAAAACCAAGGAAATATATTCATAGGAGTCCATTTGAGGTGACCATAAGCTGTGAATGGTTTCGAACATGCGCCAACTTCCTTTTATGAATTTTATAAATGTAATGAAATAGTTCAGTGCGAATTCCTTATCGACAAGAATAAAATATGTTGTATGTTGCAGAAAATGCTACATACTAAAGTTATGATAAAATTGATTTCAGTATTCCATAAATAGTTGGAGGCACGCGCAAAATTCTTTCCATAAAATTTATAAATGTAGTTCAAACTGGGACCAAGAACATGTGTTCATATGGAGTTCATTTGAGATGACCATATACTGTGAAAAATTTCGAACATGAGTAAACTTCTTTTAATGAATTTTATAAATGTAATGAAATAATTCAGTGCAAATTCTGTATCGACAAGAATGAAATATGTGGTGTGTTGCAGAAAATGCTACATACTAAAGTTATGATGAAATTGATTTCAGCACCCTATGAATAGTTACAGGCATGCGCATAGTTCTTTTTATAAAATATATAAATGTAGTTCAAACTAGGACCAAGAACATGTGTTCATATGGAGTTCATTTGAGATTACCATATACAGTGAGTAGTTTCTAACATGCCCAAACTTCATTTTGAAAATGTTATATATGTAATGAAATAATCCAGTGCAAATTCCGTATCGATAAGAATGAAGTATGTTGTATGTTACACAGAATGTTACACAGCAAAGTTATTATAAAACTTGATTTCAGCACCCTATGAATAGTTACAAGCAAGAGTAAAATTCCTTTTATAAATTTTATAAATGAAGTTCGAGTTTGGGCTAAGGACACATATTCATGTAGAGTTCTTTTGAGGTGACCATGAACTGTGAATAATTTCGAACGTGCGCAAACTTCCTTTTATAAATTTTATGAATGTTATGAAATGATTCAGTGCGAATTCCGTACCGACAAGAATCTAGTATGTTGTACATTGCAGAAAACACTACATACCAAAGTTATCATAAAAATTTATATTAGCACCCTATGAATAATTACAAGAATGCGCATTTTTTTTAATGAAATTTATGACTGTAGTTCAAATTAGGACCAAGAACATGTGTTCATATGAAGTTCATTTGAGATGACCATAAACTGTGAAAATTTTCAAACACGTGCAAATGTATTCTATTTAATTTTTCAAATGTAATGAAATATATCAGTGCAAATTCTATATCGACAAGAATGAAATATGATGTATGTTTCACAGAATGCTACATAGCAAAGTTATCAAAAACACTTATTTTAGCACCTTATGAATAAGTTAAAACCATGCGCAAAATCCCTTTCATAAATTTTATTAATGGAATTCAAGTTTAGACCAAAGAAACATATTCATATGGAGTTCAATTAAGGTGACCATAAACTGTGAATAATTTCGAACATGCGCAAACTTTCTTTCATAAATTTTATAAATGTAATGAAAAAGTTCAGTGCGACTTTCGTATCGACAAAAATGAAATATGTTGTATGTTGCAGAAAATGCTACATACTAAAGGTATGATAAAATTGATTTCAGTACCCTAT
>WOGN01000741.1:0-22433 GCA_015342105.1 Leptinotarsa texana | reverse complement strand
ATTGCTGGTCGAGCATCATGTCCCTCGGTCTGATAAGACTCCTCCAGACATTTTCATAGGACGGTTTGTTTCGAGAATACTTTTTGGTCACCAAGAAGAAAATGTTTCTCAAACCCTTATTCAACTGTAGCACTCCTCCGACTTCTGAACGACCCTAGGCTTTCCTCGAGATGGCTTATGGATTTGGTAGACGAGCATTTTATTAGTTCAGACTTCCATTGTCTAGTATGATAAATTGATTTGAAATCCTTGAAAGAATTTGTTTTTCAAACAAACATCGGTAGACGAGGTCATTTATCTTATTCACGATTTTGCCCGTACCTTCCCTCGAGTTCCGCAACTTCGGTGATAAACCACGGCGTCGCTTAGGGTTTTACAGCCAAACTAGGTCACCAGTTTCGAATCCTCCAGCATTTGCCTTGATGTCATAGGCCTTCTTCATTCTATCGGATATTCAGACAGACTCGTTCATAGATATCGTCCATTCTCTGCCGAAGCTTGCAGACATAGTCTTCCCCCGCAGTGTCTTATTCTGGCGGCGTCCCAAATTTCAGATCGCAAGGAAGCCTCAGTTGTCGACCCATTATAATACTGGCAGAGGTTTGGCCGGTTGACTCGTGCACTGCCGAACGATAGGCCAACAGGAACAGTTGAAGGTACTGGCCCCAGTGTCTTTGGTGGTCAGAGACTACCTTGGACAAGTGGCGGTTTATAGTCTTATTCATTCGTTCCACCATTCAATTGGACTGTGGATGAAAGACTGTGGTTCTGGTCTTTCGAATGTCCAACAGTTTACAGATTTCTTGGAACATGTTAGACTCGAAATTTCTGGCCTGGTCCGAGAGCAGCTCCAATGGGACACCGAATCGAAATACCCATTCCTTTACCAGTACGTCAGCTACGGTAAAGGCTTCCTGGTTGGGCAGGACATAGGCTTCTGCCAACTTACTGAAGTAGTCCATGGCTACCAGCATGTATTTGTTCCCATGGGCGCCTAGTGACACAGTAATTGCGCTCTGGTTTACTGGGCGTTTTGCTGAAGTAGCCAATAACTTTCCCCTGTCCATCCTGGATCTGAGAAAGAACTGCTCCAAGTCCCACGTTACTGGCGTCCGTATCCAAAATTAATTTTCCGTCCGGTAGCGGGTAGCTTAAAACAGGGACGTTGATCAAAGCTCTTTTCAACTTCTTGAATGAGTCTTGGCATTCCTCGGACCACTGGAACTGGATCTGTCCTTCTGTAAGTCGGATCAATGGTTTGGCAATGATAGCAAACCCCAGCACATATCTACGAAGCTGGGCCAATCCTTAACCGATTTGATCTTTTGTTCATCTACCGCCACTCATCCAGACACAACGTGTCCAAGGTAACGGACTTCTTTCTGGAACAGATGGCATTTCTTGGGCCTAAGTTTCAATCCAGAACTCCACAGACGCATGAATACCTCCTCCAGATTTTTCAAGTGATCGTCGAGATTTTCCGACCACGATTATATAGTCGATATATACTAGACAGGTCTTCCATGAGAGCCCCTTGAGAACCGTCTCCATCAATCTCTCGAAGGTCGCTGGAGTATTACAAAGCCCGAATGGCATAACCGTGAACTGCCACAATCCTGAGCCGATGGTGAAAGCTGTCTTTTCTCGATCTTCAAATCCACTCTTCAAATCCAAGGTCGAGAAAATTGTGGAATTAAAATCTCGGGCCCTAAAAGTCCACATCCTTCATTAATATTTCTTTATTTAACTTCGAAACCAGAATTGTGTGTTGCCACAACTGTAGATCATTAATTGAATGTAACATCTGCTAATAGTAATGATTGCGACTATTTAGTGTTTACCCATAAACAACCAATTCATCCCGCAAGCTCGCAGACTATTAGCAGGTGGATAAAGAAGGTATTGAGTGGACTCAATAACGACGTATTCAAAAGCCATAGTGTCCGCCACGCTACTACGTCAGCTGCTTTCAGGGCAGGGGTAAACATCAACAGTATAAAACGTACAGAAGGGTGGTCTGAATCATCAAATGTATTTTTTCCATTCTATAATAGGCCAGTTGGTCTTGACGATGCAATTTTTGCAAATACAATATTAGGTCTCAACTTGGAAGATTAATTTGAGTTATTATCATTTTGAAAACTATTGTTATCGAAATGCGTATTATTATAAGTGATGTAATTGGTATAATTTGTATAGCCACTATCTTTTCTATTTGTATATGTGCAAGTATATATACGTGTATATATGTAAGTATACACGTATGTAAATATTGGGTATATTTGAATATATTGGTAAAAAGTAACAAGTACATCATTTCTAATTTTACCCACTCAGGGATCAAAATCACACTGCTTTAAACATCTACAGTGTGTGTAATTATGTCGGAAGACAAGCGAAGGAAAATTGAAAGATTAATCGAAGGAAGATTAATCATAATTTTCCGAGCTTGTCTTCCGACATAATTACAACCCTCCCTCCCGATTTACTAATCCCTTAATAAAGTGTGATTTTGCAGACTCCAACGGAATGGATATTCCTATCAGCGGTATTCAGTGGCGATGTAACTCGAGATTTTTTGTGATTTTTTTTAAGATCTGCTATAAAAACGTACCGTTAGGTGTGAGATACGGAACTACAGTGTGTGTAATTATGTCGGAAGACAAGCTCGGAAAATTATGATTAATCTTCCTTCAGGTAAGTCGAATGTCTGTTTGAAAATTAATGACACTTGACCGGTTTTACCAAACACCCTATATATTGTTTCCGAAAGTTAAGATTCCCGAAATCATCATAGTGATGTTGACTAACTATTCCTAAAACAATCCACTTAATTGCTGTAGACATACGGGTGGGGAGTATGTGAGAAAATAATTTTGAAAGATAATATTTATCGATATGACTGCGAAAAAAAATTGAGCAATTCGAAATATTGTTTTCCCTGATAGCAATGGCCCGAGGGATTCTTGTTGACTCAGTCTATATATGAAAAAGTAAAAGATCTTGTTGCCTGTAACTGATATCGGAATGGTTGAATAATAAAAACAGTTGCTTATATCTATGGATGACATAGAGTAACAAAAAATATTATTTGGGGATTCCAACATATGTAGCGACATTTCAAGCGACTAAGAACAAGTGGAATAAGTTCGGTTATTACGGAATGACCCATCGAAAACGTACCAGTGAGAGATATAACTTTTTGCAATAGTACAGAAAGACATCAAGTTTGTTTGTAAGGGGGTCAAATTTTGACCTGGAATCCATTGCAAAACCCTCAACTCCATAAGTGTGAGTATTATACCGTATTTTTCTCTAATGAGAATGGGGGTAGAGTGATATCTCGATATCTCTAAGTTGCCTCCATACGAGGGCAATGCAGTTTAGACCTACCTTCTGAGTAGTTCCCAAGTTACATCCTTCTTGTTAGCAAGTGATGATATTAAAACATTGAAAATAAAGGAAACCCAGTTACATCAATCAAAAACAAAATTATTTTACCGCCTTTTCTCCTCTTTTCACTCTCCCGGTTGAAAATCTGCGATGAAACGATATCTGATCATTTCAAGAGAATTGTTTTTTCTACATGATTTAGATCACAAAATAGACATAAACATGCTTTTAGTATATTTCAAACTAATTTCATTGGTTTATACAGGGTGGCTACTCTTTCGATACTCACCATTAGAACCTTGTTAGTTAAAAATGATACAAATTTGAATAGAACTGGCCGATACTTGATGAAAATGCATATCAAAACTAATTAATACAGTTTATTGTATACATTTCACTATAAACGTATCACTGTACAATAGCTTCCTCAAGCATAAACAGTTTAAACTTGAGTGAAAATCATACAATAAACTGTATTAATTAGTTTCGATACAAATTTGATTGAACGGAGGTGAATTGTCTAATATTTACGGTCAAACGATAAAAAAAACCTCAAAATATTTCATGGAGTTCTCAAGATGTGTGCAGAAAACTTGAAACATACTTTTTAATTTTTTTCAACCAGATAATATTTTTCAAAATGACTTTTTTTCCAATGCAGTAACTAGGATGCTGGTATTTGATTTTGGTTTTATATTATTACTGGTGGGCATGGCTTAGTTTCCTTCAATTGGATTACCTGACCTTAGTTAAGGCTAACAAAAATCCAAAGTCTAAGGTCGTCTAAGAGCCCAGAGAGCTTCTAACATCAACCGGAGTACACCGGATTCCTTGTAGCTCTGCGGGTCGGTCTACATTAGAACCACGAAAAGAAATGTGGATACCCGTCTCTCTGAACAAAAGAAATTGTTGACTCGGACAAACCGACAAATCAGCTGAAGACGAATACTCTCTCAACAAAGAAGGCACCCACATCATCCTATTCGAAAATATAGTTATTCTCGATAAAACTCAAAGTTACTATCCAAGAGCATATAGAGAGGCAATAGAAATTCAAAATCACGGTTATAATTTCAATAGAAAAGAAGAGGCAATGAACATTAATAAAATTTAGCTACCTGCCAAAAAAATCCGAAAAACGATTGTTCGAAAGAGTTCTGAATACGCCATTCTGCTTAAAATCTCTGAAAGGGTTTGAAACAGAACGAAACCTTTTCGAATTGAACTTAGAACACACAAATGAATTCACAAAGTGATAATCTAGATTAGGTTAGGTCCAAAGTGAGTGGGTCCATTCGACCGTCCACTGAAACCTGCTGAAGGTTCACATCGATTCAAACTGAACCAAATAAGTTCGTTATCTGATTACTTTATTTGATGAAAGCGAGAGTGAAACTCTATCAAATAATAAGATTTGATTTGGTCCGCGACGGGGCAGGCAAGAAGTATATGACCTGATGTTTCATTATCTTCCAAACAGAGACGGCACGTATTATCTTTTGGTAGTCAAAGTCTCTTCATATGGTGATTGGGACGGCATTGACCTATATGGAGGCCTGCTAGAAATGAAAGTCATCACTGCTGTAGTTTAACAATTGTCTGGTCCGATCAAACTGCTTGAAGTGCCCTCCTGATCAGCTTCATTACCTTCCAGAATATATTTTCTTTCTATCAAGGTGACCCCTTCTTTGCAGTTCACTTTTTTCACAGTGAACGTTGCTTATTGGGAGCCAAGTGCCTCCAGAGCATTTTGGCTGTCTGAGAATATTTTTATTGATTGATGTGCGAGGTTGGTTTCTGCTGATCTCTCAACACATAAATCAATGACGTAGATTTCCACCTGAAGTACGTCAGTGACTTGGAGGTCTAGAAAAATATCTATGGCCGTTGACGGAGTGGTGCAGGTAACACTGAATATAGTCACTTGAGATATTCGCTTGAGACGAAGGTGGTGATGTAACTGCACGGGATTATGATCCTGGGACCAAAAATGGAAAATCACTTTTAGATTTGTTTGCATAGAGTTTTGCACCTATCTTGGGAATTCCATGAATTTTCTAAAGGTTTTTATATTATCAAATTGACCATTGATACGGGCAACTTCTTCTTTAACTGTTTCTGTATTACAGTTAACAATATCTTAATGCTGGGCATCTAAAAAGCAGACAACTATCTTGAAAGAACAAGATGACATTTTTAATCACTACCTAATATAATAATTGAATTTTGACCTAGAAAACATATCTGATACTGCAAGAAACCTCGTTTCTGATCTGCAGCTGAACACCAAATTGAAAAGTCAGTCATACGTCCTAGACAGATCGTCTGTTGTCAAAAAAAGTCCGAGGCCACTGGTAAGATTCAAAGTGAAGCCCTCTTCGCATCTGCAGGTGCACGACAAGACAAAATCATCAATGAACTACTTCCTTCACCCGCCAATGAACATCGTTTCGCCGAGAGGAGGTGACGATTCGGTTGGATCCAGGAAAAACACTTCTTTCATGTCTCCAACCATTTCCAGCGAAAGCAAAGACCAAAGTATTGAAATCAATTCTATCCAAAAGTTGATAGCGCCAACGAAAAAAGGCAGAACGCCTAGTCCCAAAACGTACGATGTTAGCAACCATTCAAAAAAAGTTCCGTATATTGACAAAAGTGAGGCGACGATTTTGATGGATCGCAAAGTTGGTGACGATGAGGATATAGCAAGAATTAGTTTGAAGTCATCTTGTAACGTAAATAAACACAAAATTAGATTTCCAGGAAACGTAGGGCACCAGGTTTTCTCACGACATATACACTCACATTCATTTCTGGTAAATTTCATTAGTTCGGTCTGCCATTGTCTAATACGATATAAAATGATTTCAAATCCCTGAAATAATCAATAAAATTAAAAAGAATAGCTGAAAAATAACAATTATATCAAGCAAAAAAACTGAAATTACATACCAGTAACAATTGAATAATTAACTTTACAACGGTTCGATTGTTACTATACATAATCGTCTTCGATTTCCCCGAGAGATGACTATTTATAGGTCGTTCGAGTGCTTTCACCTATCCCCTCTCTCCGCTTCACCGGTTTCAGCGGAAGCTGACCGTTTTCCGCTTCACTATAGGTTTCCATATGTTGCGTATCTCTACGCAAGCTTGGCTAAATGCGTTGTCAGACAACATATATACGGCCTCTTTAATTTTTTTCCTGAACCATTGTTCCTTCTTGTGGATGATTTCAGCTCGAGACCACCTAATGTTATGTTGATGAGTCCAGACATGCTCTGCTATTTCTGAGTTGCTGATTTCTAATCCCTGTGTGTGCTCGGCAATGCGAACTTTCAATGGTCTCTCAGTTTTACCGATGTAGGATTCTCCGACTAGCAGAGTATCCGCTAAATGCAATTCTTGGAATCGCAGTCCGCGTTTGGTGACCTGGTTTATGTGAGGCTGCTACGGATAGTGTTTCTGGATCTGAAGCAGGTTCTGATTTTATACTTGGACCCAATTCTTCTTATCCTTTTCGACAATCCTCTGTTGTAGGGAAGTACAAGTACTGGTTGTGACAGCTTCTCTTCCTTGTGAGGCTCTTGTTGTCTTCTAGCTAAAGTCTGTTCCACCATCATTTTGGAGTACCCATTCCGTTGAAGATAATTTTTGATGAGGCCTGGTTCCTTCTCAAGACCTTCCTTCGTATTACACAAAAGCATGGTCTAATAGACTCTTGATGATTTCTCTTTTATTTGATTGATGGTGGTTATATTCGTGGTTCAGATACTGTCCCGTATGAGTGGGTTTTCGGTATACCGATGTTTCCCATTTAGTGTCGGTCTTCTTCACCTATACGTCTAAGAATGGCAATTTGTCGTAGAATTCCTTCTTCTTTTTGGTATGTTATTCCATTTGTTCCATATAGATATCTTATTGTTAGTTCAGCAATAATATACATCGTATTTTGAATCAAATCGGGAAGTAAAGACCAAACTTGAAATCGGATTTAGGTCAGAAAATAAGTAACCCATCATCTATATTCAAGTAATCTTTTTACACCAACAACATGTTATGGCTTTGATGAAAAACTATTCCTACCTTCATTACCAATTCCTATCCAAAATTGTAAAAACGATCAGATAATAACTAAAGGCATTCGTTGGTTGACACTAACACTTAAAAACAAATACCAAGGAATACACAAACCAGAAGAACATAATATAAGAGAGCTTCTTCTGGTTTACTTCCCAGACTCACACCGAAGTTTCAGACAAATTCAAACTCATTTCAATCATATAAGTCGCCGGGACCAGAAGACCATTGGGTTCGATAATTGTGTGCCCTAAATAGACGCATTAAGCCAAGATGCCCTCCTACTGCATTTGTACGGCCAAGTTTTCTGCCTTACTACAATCCGGCATGATTGTAGAGAGTAGAGAAGGCATCATTCCATCAAGGACTCAAACAATCAGAACAACCATTTCAACAGAATTATATGGATAGGATGTGCCGTATCTGGTAATTGTGTACGATTAACCATTCAGTTTCCGATTTCAGCCCTCTTGACCTGATGAAAGCAAAGGACATGTGATTTGATAAGCCAAGGTCTTTAATGTTGTTTACGGCTTTATTGTTATTATTATTTGTTCACCGAAGGGTAAGCTTGGTGGGCCCTAATAAAGTAATCACTTCCCACACCGTGAAGTAAATTATCATTGCTTCCGAGAATTATGTGTCTAAACCAGACGCAATGAGCCAAAAATGACAGCCTTCTACATTGTCCGGGCAAAATTTCTGCCATTGTGCGGCAAGCCGGCATGATCTTGAGATTTGAGAGTAAAAGGGACATAATTCCACCAAGAACTCCAATAATCAGAACAAACATTTCATCAGAGTGGTCTGGATAGAATCTACGAAGTTTGGAGAGAAAACCGTAACATCGTAAAAGTACTGTGAATTCTAAGAGCGCCTTGGGTCAGAAGCCTCTATACACATGAAGCCGCTGCGGTAGCCCAAGGTGTTAGAGAGCTCGTACACTAACCACATTTTGCCGTCGGATCGACCGCACAATTGCGGTCGCGTTCCAGCGAACTCAAGCCGCCCATAAGAAATACTGTACTACACGTACACGGGCGTTCACAAAAGTCAAAATGGGCGTCTGCAGTCAACTTGCTGCTGATCTCCGCCGAGATGTCATCATGTTAACCACAAACTTGCAGTCGATCCCAACCGCGTACACCGTCGTGTACTTTTTCTCATATTGTTCTCCCAGCGTTCAATTTTCTATTTTGAAATTCTAATTAATTCATCTGAAGTAATTCAAAAAATGTTTTTCGTCTTGCCGGAGTTTACTGGTTGTTACTTGTATTTTATTTCATTGTAATTTCAGTTTTTTGCTTGATAATCTTTTTTCAGCTAATCTTTTTAGTTTCTTTATAGATTCTTTCAAGGATTTCAAATCAATTTATATCATATTAGACAATGGAAGTCCGAACTGATGAAATGTACCACGAAACATTGTTAACCATCTTCAAACAGAATAAAAATTTCCTTCCTGTTGTCGCGCAACCAGAAGTGGATGTACCCAAAACGATCGTACCTTCCTATGTCTTCTCCTTCTCCTCAAAATAAGAAATAGTAGTGCTTCTTCTTCGAAATCCATATTGAAACTGGCACTCAACTCTGACACCACAAAATATAGATGTCAGTTGCCTCAAGCAGAATGCTGAGTAAATCATAGGGTCGACAGATGCCATGTATAGTCCTTTCAGAGATATACCAAATTATTGACATTTTGGTTAGAGATTTAAGCAATGTGTGGAGTCTCTTAAAAGTATAATCACCAAGGAAACCTATTCGAATTCTTGGAAAAGTTATTACCTCTATTTATTTGTATTAGATATGTTTTTTCTCAAGAAAAATTGAAATTTTTCTGAAATTTTCAGTTTGTAATATTTTCACTAGTAAACGTCATTCAATATAATAAATTATATGTACAAATTGCCGGATACGTTTCTGCGCCTTTTTTCACAAAAAATAAAGTTCTAAAGGAGCAAGGATTTACATTGTGAATTTCATCGAACCATTCCTGTACCAAGTTAAATTTGTACTGGTGGAATGAAAAAAAAATGTTATTCTGTATTTTTGAGGATCAGCATTTACTTGCACAATTAAAAACTATTCAATAATCTAATTCTATATGAGCGTTCCAGTATCCTACTATTTAATTAGCTTTATAATAATTTGTATATAACAAGATGAGTGTTATCTGTAAATCAGGAAAAAAATTACTATAGAGAAAATTATGACGATTCGTTTAATGTACCCTACATACACATATTTTTTATGTTTCCTGGATTATCTAGGATATGGGAAGTATCTATGCCAAGGGAAACGGAAAATGGATTACTGAAAGGAAGTATCTCAAGCACGTTAACACCAATTCAGCAAAGGCAATATTACATACCAGGACGATGAGATAAAAACGTACTTACGAAAATACATGTAGCGTACCTTCTTACAAACATTTCTCTTATTATTAATCACTCGATTCAAAAACAAAATAATCATTCTCCAAACACACCTGGTGTCCCTTCACGTTTCTACTTCTCTCATTAATTTGATAATTCAGTGACTTCTAGGAAATATCTTCGGATGCTTCTACGATATCTACAGATTCGGCTTTGACCCAAGCTATCAGCAAACTCCGAGATCCGGACTGGTAAGATCATTTTAAATATATATATTATATAAGAATAAAACCAATTTATAAATTATGCAGTCACAGTTTCCGCGTCTTGTGTTATTGTTAGTTTGACGTTTCGGCTTCAAGAAGCAGTCACTACACTGAGGTCTCAATTTGCCTACTCCTCAGGTAATGACACGCTGCAAAATTTTTTTGATTGGACGCCGGGGCCTCAATCTGCCTACTCCCCAGGTCTCATCGTTGGTCTCCACAAGATTCTCAATCTGCTTATTCTGGTGATGAATCATGGGTATATAATTATGACCTCAAAACCAAAGTAGAATCGTCCCATTGGTAGAGCTCAGGAGGGCCAAGACCAAAAAAGCAGGCCAAGTTCGATCAAATGTCAAGGATTTGCTCACTGTTTTCTTAGATTACCATGAGATAGTACATCAGGAGTACTTGTCACATCGTTATGGTCAATAAGGAGTATTATCTTAAACTGATGTCCGGTATTTTGCAAAAACAATTAATGGCTTTTGCATCACGATAATGCACCTGTTCACTCTTCATTGCGTTTCGTGATTTTCTGGACAAAAACAACACCATAATTATGCCTCGACCACCGTATTCACCAGATTTGGCCCTCTACGACTTTTTCCTGTTCCCAAGATTAAAAATATCCTTGAAAGGACGGCTTTTTGCGACGATTAATGAGATCAATATCGAATCTCTAAGAGAGCTCAAGGACATACCAAAAAGTGCAAATCAAAAGTGTTTCAAGGATTGGAAAAAACTTCGGCGCAACAAATAGATATTTATTGTGAAAAATTAAAATTCGCCTTATTTTTTGTACAGACAGCATACATTTACAGATTTTCAATCCTACAATACGTCTCTGCGAAACAATCACAATTAGTGAATAATACCTAGGCCATTTTTTCCTTTAATAATTAACTTTGAATCTCATACGGTTTCCGATTTTTCCATGCTTTTCCCTATCCCAGACACAATGTATATTAGATTTTGTAGGTACTAATGAGTAGCCTAGCAGGCGCCTGTTCATCGATTTCTCTTTTCAACGCTTCCCATTTCTTATGATTTGTTACAGTAGTACAATAAACAGAATTTAACCGTGACGATTTCGGATTATTATTTTGTTGAAAATAGATTATAAAACTTCAGTAAATGGTAGGTGCACTAATACTATAGCAATTCGGATAAAGCACAGCACGGCGCTGTCCGTCGCCTGATGGCAACGGGTAGTAGCATCGCTCACTTGTCCAGCTACAACTAGTATATGAAGGTTCTCTTTGTTCGATTTCAAGGGAACTTTACTTGAAATTTTTCCACGTCAATTTTCATAGGTACCGTCAGACACTGTGCTGTCCACTGATGGAATAGCAAAACAGAAAGACTCAAACTTCCCAGGCACTTTCGGACAAGATGATGCTGGCCGGCGACGGACGGTCTTGGCTGTGCCGTGCCGGGTTAATGGGCGCTGGTCCATTTATTTTTCATTGTTCCAATTCTTTCCGTATTTTGACGGGACGTGCTGTGTCGTGCCGTGCCGTGCTGTGCTGGACAAGTGGGCGATAAGCTTAAGCATTTAGACACAAAATACATGATTGAACTCATAGCCAACTTTAAACATACAAGATCGGTGACAAATCGGTGGCGGTAGTGTTGGAGTTTATCGCTAATAGCTCATCATTCCGAACAAGATTGAAAAGATCAATTATGTTATTAGAGAAAAAGATTATTTCTCAAGAGTTTCAATAACTTTTACGTTGAAAAATTCTCCACTAAGGAAGAAGAAAATAAAAAAAAATAATAAAGAATGTCTCTTGATCCAAACCAAAACATCCATCTCGGTTCAACGGCATTCTCTAGTTGCAATGATGTAAAATACTTGAAAACCATAAAATTCGTAAATTTGAACCCTTGACCTTCAACTTCAAGGTGAAACTTCCATTTTTCAAAACTTCTCTCATAAATCACGAAAATGTGTATAGATGCGAATTTTTCTCATATTCTATATTTATTTCTCAAAAGTGGAGGGAATTACAAAGAATATGAGGATTTGAACGACAAAAACTATTAAAAAACAATAGAGCTATGAATTTTCTGAAATTAGACTTTTTTGAATGTTTGAAAAATTCTGCAGACGTTCATTTGCAATATCAGGAGCTGAAAATTGACACGAAGGTTATGTATCAGCGAATTGAGGAAAAAATGTATATCCACAAATTTTCATGATATATTAGAAACATTGAAAAAAATTGAAATTGAAGGTTGACGGGCCAATTTTACAAGTATCTTATAATTTTTCCGTATTCTACATTATTTCATCTAAAGAATGCCGTTAGTTCGAGATCGATATCTATTTGGATCAAGAGATAATTCCTTTTCGATTTTTTGTTACTTTTATATCAATAGTTTTAACTAAAATCAAGAATAAGTAAAGCTTGTATTCGTAGTAATCATAATATGGATACTTGTTAGAATTATGTTTCCAATAAAGACCTATACACGGTGTTCCAAATTAAGTCGGCACCAATAACTCCGTTATTATTGATGCTACGAATTTAGTCAAACGGGCAAACTAGTAGCATTTTTAATTTCTCAATGCCGAAAACAAAAAAAATTACTGTTGCGGTTTCAAAATATTTCATAAAATAATATTTTTTAATGGAACATATCATGCATTTCTATTTGTAACAACATTCTCAACAACATAACACATTTCTTCCTAAAGTTGAAAATGAGCGACTTATGTTGAAATATTCATTTCTTTCACTAGTACAAAAAATTTCTTTGTTTTGGCGAATATAGAGCTATAAAATATCGAGTAAATATTGAAAAATGCCGCCTTCTTATTGAACACATATTTGGGCCTTTCTCTTGCGTTGCTTTCAACACAATTCGGCTATCAATTCTATTGATTATAGTTTCAATATAACTTTTCAGGTCATCTATATTATTTTCACAAAAATTAAAATCTAGAGGTGTCATGTCTGGTAATGAGGCGGTCATTTGTAGCAATCCATTTGTTTCCAAAACAGTCTCACACATTCTTTTTACACCACTGAAATGTGCTGGTGCTCCATCTTGCTGAAAATAGATCATCTGACTAGCATCCAGATCAGGATAATTCAAAAACTACGAACACTCTTGGTAATAAATTAATGTAACGATAACTTCTTATTTACAGATTGTGGGGAAGGACTACAAATGGATTATGACTACTTCAATAATGAAAATTATTTCTAGCCTCATCGCTCCAAATAATATTTCTATAGAAGTTTAGATCTTGTTTGCATTTATTCATAAACCACCGACAAAACCCCAATCGTCTCTCTGGGTCACCAGGTTCAAATGTTTATACTGGGCCTTAACTTATAAGGAGAAATCTTATGTTTCCTCAGAATTCTGAATAACAGACAGTGGAACAGATAAATATTTGATGGAATTATTTGGATTTACCTCAAAGTAAACTAAAACGTCAATTTCTGTATCTTCAGATATTATAAAACGTTTTTAATTCCTCCTTTTATCAAAAACTTTTTCGTTGTTTTTGAATCGATGATGAAGCAAAAAAACGCCGATTAGGTAATTCACGATCGGGAAACGAATTATTGTAGTGCTCTTACGCTATTTTCTGGCAAACCAAGTAGGATTCTAACATATCACATTTTTCTTGATAGGAAAACGGTATTTGGAAAAATACGAACAGTAATTGATAGTCACAATCATTTATGACATTTTCATGATATACTTGAGAATATTTGAGAAATAGTACTTCAATAAAGTATCAAGGCAACTTGATTACTTATAATAATTCTGTTCTATCGAATCAAATACGATTTTTCCAACGGCATTAATATGACGCTCCAGTATTTTTTTTTTCTGTACAAAAAAGGCTTCAATGTTATCATTATATCAGACATATTTTGATTCACAAAATAAATACGAGTGGAATGGCTTTGAGATGAAAATTATCGATTTGTAAATTAATACCAAATAGCTCAGAGGTGTCAAGTAGTGGTACATGATGATAATGGGTTTCACGAGTTCAAATCCCAGCGCAGTTTTTTCTTTTTGCTGTTAGTAACCAAATATTGTCATTCGTATAAGTACCGAAATTGGGTGTTTGGAAAATCATTTCATTTGCCAAAACAAAGAGTTTTAAGTACTAGTGGAATAAATAAATATCTCCATATAAATCGCTCATTTTCAACTTTAAGAAGAAATTTTTCACATATAGTCAGTGGGCATACTTGAAGACTGGCTATAAATCAAATCATCTTGAAGAACAATTCGTCAGGCCAGTTTCAACTTCCTACACTGCAGGTTAATGGACTGATGCCTATCAGAAAACAACTACTTCCCTGGCTAATACCGCGAAGGGCGTTTGATTATATCCGACAGGTGTCAGTGCAGGATTATTCACTGAAGTAATCCTGCATATGCTGTTGGCGATACAACTGCCGCAATAGATTTTCAATTATTGGAACAGATTTGCAGACCGGTTTCGGGCTGTTTGGCCACTCGTCAGTGCACTGTATCGGCATATGTATCGCCAAGAGCATATGCAGCAACTACAGTGAAAAATCCTGCACTTGCATCTATCAGATTTAATTCAACGCCTTTCGTGGCACTAGCCAAGGGAGTAGTTGTTTTCTGATAGGGGTCAGTTCATTAACCTACAGTGTAGGGAGTTAAGACTGGCCTGAACAAATTGTTCTTTTAGATGGTTTAAGAAGAAAGGTGATATGAGCTTTGTTGTTGACAATTTCATTACGAATCGAAATGCATGATAAAATATAGGGTGTTCCATTTAAAAAATATATCATTTTATGGAATATTTTGAAAACGCGACTGCATTTTTTTTCTGTTTTTGGCATCAAGAAGGCCATTAAAGGTGCTACTAGTTTACCCACATAACCGAATTCGTAGCATCAATAATAACGGAGTTGGCAATGGTGCCGACTTAATTTGGAACACCCTGTATAAAAGGAAAGAGAATGATAATTGTCTTGGTGGCAGTGAAGTAGGCTTTATTCCGAATGCTAAACTTATTTTCAAGTCAAATAGGATGAAAGTAGATTATCATAATGAGATGAACTTCAAAAATGGTTGGTAGAGAAATTGATTCCTAACTTGTCTCCAAAATTTGGCCACGCAATTGACAAACTCCTATTTATCATAATGTTTTAAAGAGATAAAGCATCAAATTATATCAGCAGAAAAATTATGATAGGTCTAAATGCATTTACTTCGATCCATTTATGTTGAATACTGATTTATATAATATTGTCAATCTCAATAAGCTAACATTTGAAACCGAAATAGATGAACCGAATTGAGATAGTATGAGTATCTTTCAAACAATATGTGGAACAGAAAAACATATATTATGTAGCAATCCCGTGAGTATCTGATTCCATTCCATAACGAATGTGTGGAGTACAAACTGAATGGGAAAAAGGGATTTCATTAATTGATTAATTGCTCTCTTCCTTTCTTTGGAAAAAATTCTACATTTTTGTATGAAAATGGAGAAGTAGACAGTCGACATCAAAGAGAACAATGTTCACTTGAGAGGTTGATAAATAAAAACGAAAAAAAAAATTAGAATCACTCAGACATACTGTGCGATTTCTGTTATTGAAACAGAAGAGTCAAAATGTATTTTTCCTTATACAGATTACAGATTTTAGCTTGATATTTTTGCATATAATGAAAATATCTCTGATAATATCTAAGGCAAAATGTATTATGAAAGTGAACCTGATAATCTTAGAATAAGGAGAACCAAATAAGGGGTTGAAATATAAAAAAATAGTTTTGAAACTTCAGTTTTGATTTTACTAGTTTTACCACTCTTAACTATATCAAAAATATGTTTTTCATCTTACGATTCAACGACCCCGAAATATATAGTATTTTGAGAGAACATTGGAAGTGTCACTAAATGGCTCAAATTAACTACTTTTTGAGGTCATCCATTGATCATGCGCTGATATCAGATTGTCGAAACTACGACTGAAGCATCCCGAAGAACTGAATTACCGACCTTGTCAGTTATTCCGTTACGAACATGTTCGGAATGTTACAAATGTGTTCGACATTCAAACGCAACGCGTAGACAATGACGGATGTACCACTTTGAAGAAGAGTATTTCCGTTACCTACATATCTAACCGTTACCATATCAATTAGCTACTCTGTTGTAAAATCATATTAACCAAACTGTTTAGTTAGCGTACATATAGTTTAAGAAACACGTTATGAGTTCTATAAACACAAACAATAATCAATCAATAACAATTATGTATATTGGATTATACCCTAGATATTTTTGTAAAACCTAGTACTCATCTATGCAACAAAACGCATTTGAACAACATAGTTTTTTATTTCTGGCCAGTGGCGTTTGTGCGAGATTTACACTGAATCATTTCAAAGGGAAACAGATACGCCACTGATTTTTCTAAAAGTGATATATTTGAAACACACATTTTTTTCTGAGCAAATGTGGTTTTTCGATTTCATTTTTTTTGACGAATGATTTTCGCATGAATATAATAAAGATTATTCATTTCCAGTTCGCGAAAAAAAATTCATGTGATATCGACGAAAAAAATGGAATGCTAACACTGAATCAGCCTTTTTCGTGAGAATAGTGCAGCGAACGTGTTACGAGAGGCAGCACTAGTAGTAGGGACAAACATAAACTATTCACATGTAAAACAGTGTTATTTACGTAATATTAATTTATTATTTAAAAATATAAATCTGATATAAAAAATTATTTAATGCTAGTATAATGCCAACAAAGCATTGCTGTTTTGCGAATTGTACGTCTGATAATCGATATCCGGACGAAAAAGTGTTTTTTATACCATTTATATAACCTTATATTAATGAAGTTAGATGTAAGAAAATGATACATGCTTCGAGGAGAGTGGATTTAACAATACAAAAAATTAATAAATATTCATATGTATGCTCTAAACATGAAATGAATAGTAAATTTTTCATAGTTAATTATCATTGATTAGAATGAAATATAACCTCAATCGTTAATTGAACCCTTTTCATTTATTATATTTAATTAAATTTATTTCATTACCATCTATATTTGATTCATATTTCTCTCAGAAATAAATCTGAAATTAATAATTATTTTTAATTTCATTTATTACAGTTTGAATCTACCGCTACTCCTTCACTAGAGTCTGTATACTAACCTGTCTATTAATTAACTAACAGGAACATCTGTTAAAAACATTTTTTTTAATTGTACTTTACCATATGTTTATGTGAGGATTAGGCAGTGTTTGTCCCTACCGAACTACTAGCGCTGCTAGTGAGTGATTTTTCGTACTTCAGGAAAAAGGTTTATTATACTGAACGCACCACAAAATAAAACAAAAAAGTTGTTAAAAACGTTCACCTTCTGCAAATTTGCATGTCTCTACTTTTTCTCTCATAGATTCAGGTAGTATGACTTCCTCAATAATAGCTATTTAAGATATCAGTGTTAAAAGTAAGGTTTTATTTTGTAAGTGGAAAAGTTTTTTTCCTGAAATTAGAATGAAATTCCATAATTTGTACGGTGCACATAAATCACTTTTTATAAATTGCATTAAGTTTCACTATTCGAAAATACGTTTGTTTTAGAATTTGGAGGTCAGGTTAGGTGTTGAGGAAAGATAGGTTTCACAAAAGTAAATATTCGAAAATACTGCAATGAATCTGAAGCCGGCCCTGACCGGCTTTTGGAATTTAGAGGTCAGGTTAGATGTTGAGGATACATAGTTTTTTAAAATTCTAAAGTAAGGTTATCTAGACTGAGTTAGTTTAGGTCGGGTTAGGTTAGGTTGACTTATAGAATTTCAATCTAATTTCATGAAGCTTGGCAATAAGTGAATGAAAAGAGACAGAAAAAAGTGCGATGATATGGAAAAAGTTGAGTTGATTAAAAAAATGAATTGCTTGAAAAATAGGTAAAATATGACATCATACAAACTTTAACAAGCTATATCTCGAAAACTAATTGCGTTCGACAAAAAATAAGAAGTGTTCTGAATTCCTACCAACACGTAGTTTTATCATAGAAAGTAAAATTTTCCGTTCGCAGCTGGTGTAGACTTAAAAAACGTCGAAGGAAATTTCAGCGAAACCATCTTCTTAGCCTATCTAGAAGAGAAATAAAAAATATGCAACTCGTCAACTTTGTGGAGTTTTCAATGATAAAGTCAAGGGCGTGTTAATACAAGCAAATATTACAAGGTAATAGCATTCTTAAAACAGAAAAATGGAAGTTATACACCCAAAAAATAAAAATCTCTTACGTTTGAACAAGTACAGAGGTTTATGAATGAGGCGTCAGATGAAAAATATTTGGTGATAAAAGTTGGTACTATTTTCGGAATAATTGGAGCCTGCCGACGTGAAGAGCTGTGCCATTTATTAATAGAAGACATTAAATTAATGGATAAATCATTGATTGATTTAATAAATACGTTGCATAGCGCCCTTCTGTTATCAATCATCAACTTTTTTTCTGAAATACGGAAATTATAAATGATGTGCCAACCCAATTGGTATAAACACGTTTGGGAAAATGCCCTGTACCATTGCTGAGTTCCTGAACCTCCCGGAATCAAAGGAATATACAGATCACTGTTTCCAAAGGTCTTTTGCTTCTTTGCTAGCAGAATCAAGAGCAGATAAAACGGATATTAAGAAGCACGGAGGATGGAAGTCTACAACAGTAGCTGAGAGTTACATCTATCAATCTATTTCTTATAAAAAGGCTATGGCTGAAAGAATAATCTTAACTGCTAGCTCCAGCTTTACAGCATCGTCGCTCTTAACTTCAAGAGTTAAATGTTAATGCCCATGAAATTGTCAACTCAGATAGTTCAAATATATTACAAGGCTCTTCGACATCGCAAGGTGTTAAAATCAGCAGCTGTTCTAATTGCACTTTTTATATTAATGTTCATAAATAATAATAACAATGTAATTATAATACATTTGTAACAGAATTTGATTGTATTTCTATTTATTTGTTCATAATAAAACTTTCTTGAAAATTTAATAATTATGTTTTGTTTATTGCTATTTGGTCGAAAAAATTTGTGTTAAAAGTACTTTTAACACTAGTGTTAACACGCTACTTTCTAAACATCATCTTTTAATACTCTTAACAACCATTAAAAATGTTACTTTTGATGAGAGTTGTACAAAATCTTTGATTCGATTTATAATCAGTTTTTCAGAATGAATTGGTGTGCTATAATCCAATGTCCCTACAGAAAATAATATAAACTATGGAGATCCAAAGATCATTCCTGTGGTCCTGCTTAACATATTCAGCGATTATTGTTATTTTTTTTTAATATTAGCGAACCAAAGCACTGAAGTTAAGCAGGCACTCCGTTGTGCGTAAACTGCAGCTGATTTGTTACTGAAATTTTTCCCATTTTTTCGTGTACTTGAAAAGAGGGGTTACCTGGAAGTTTTGAAAACTGGTATTTTTATATTTTTTTATATGCTCTTTACGAATTTCAACTTTGCCAAATCGTTCTTTCTGGTGCTCGCACCACCATATAACTATAAATAGCAGTTTTTTGAAGACAAAATACAAGCACTAGAAGAAAATCTTTAAGGCACTCAAAGAGCGGTGCCTGTGCGAAAATAGCGATTCACAATATTTGCGCTTTGATGTTTTTGATGAACTATATGTTGCTAGTCTATCACAGACCCCGGTGACGCCATTTGCCAATGGAGTCAATCGGAACACGCAGGGTGTTCCACAAAATTAGGTCCCCGAAACCACAACTGGCTTAAGTGGTTGCAGAGGTTCATATTTTTTTACAAAAACTGGCTGACAACTGGCAAAGTTAACACCGCTTGAGCACTTTCTCTGCCGGAAACGTGGAAATACCTCCTACACGGTAGCAAGTGCAAGTTAAGATCATGTCGGCAAGACAACACGCTTCTTGTAACTAATGTGTGATGTGCTATAGGGTGGTTAATAGTCCTTTCCCGCCTGCCGTGAATATCAGATAAACTAAGAAGTACCTATTGCATTTTGAGTCAAGGAGCGTTCATAACCACCAAGCATTATTGCCTTGATAAGATACGAATGCTAGTGGCTACTAAAAAGCAGAAGGTTGTCGTCCTTGTCTCATTAAGTCTGCTCAGAGCACATAATAATCATGTGTGGGGAGTGATTATTGGTTGATGATGCCGGCGCGCTCTGCAAACATGGATAATTGTTATGTCCTAGTAAAAGTAAAGTCAGCAATATCCATGACACTGTTATTTACAATGCCGCGAACAAGACCATCGAATATTTCACGACGAACCCGTAATGGAATTAGAATGCGAATCAATTCACTATAGATGAAGAAGAAATCGAGTATGACAGGTGCGCCATGTCTAGTGTTGCCAAGTATATTATTTTTGCAGCAAATTTTCTCTCTTGGCTTCTGGATTACTTTTCTACTGTTCGAAAATCTGATGACTTCTGATGACTCAATTTGATTTCTATAACAATTGTACATAGTGAAAATTACCGTGTATATATTATGTATCTATTGAATATATTTTCAACCGTTTTTTGTATCAATCTACTGTTTTTCTGACACAAAATCTACTGCTGAGCATGAAAATGATATGGCACACTGGTCGTATTAGTTTGGTCTGACATATTTCTTCAGACATATACATTATAAAAAAGTTAATTTAACTCAGTTAATGACACAACACAATATGTAGTGATTCTAATGGGGGATCAGCTAGTAAAGATAATAATAATGGCTCATGGCAGGTGTTCAGACACCCAACGATCACTTATCTCAAAGTATGGTGAGTGCTCATTGGTTGATGACGCCAGCGCACCTTTTCGATAATAATATCGCCTTTACTTTTTGTTATTTCTATCATCGATTTGAAATTCTGCAGAATTCAATGAATATCCATGTGGTTTATCTAGTTTTTTTAAAGGAACACTGCACTGCGTGGACTTGCGGAAGTGGTCGAAATTGGTCGAATACTGGATTCGGACGTGATATACCCTCATATGACAATTATTAACCAGAGGCTGATAGAGTTGATCAAGAGCCCCCGATCGCATGTCAGCAGAACTTCTTGTCAAGCCATCGGTCATCTCTTCGAGTACGTTAAAGATACCAGAAGGCCAGTAAGTATTCCGGCGAATACCTCTAAAGAGTTTAATTTGTTTGTGTATGCCTAAACGGCATATCTTGGTGATAATAATTGTCATTGAACTTTTATGCATTAAAGTTACCAGATGAGGAAAATATTTGCAATTTAAATTATGTCTATTATATTATATTATTGTTATAATTATGTCTTTTATATGATAAAAATTGAAATATTGAGAGATGCATGTTTTCGAGAGTTGAATTACTCAAGTACATGCCTGCAAAATACAACTGAATGCATTGTTTTATCAGAGAAAACATTTGATTCAAATCGCTATTGGAGCAGTTAAATTAGACGTAACAACTGGCTAGGACGGACGTCCTATCATGTAAATGGGATGAAATACGTAAAATATCATGATCTGATCTCATCAAATAGTTATTCCATGGATGCATGATGATCTTTTACAACTCATTATTATATTTTGGATAATCAAAGATTATGTCTCGAGTAATCCAAGTTCAATCAATTAAAATTTATGGAAATCTATGACTTGAAGTTTTTCTAGAGTGCTACAGACAACTATCCAAATGAAAGATGTCATGTAGAAGAGGTATCCAAAGTGAAAATGTTGAAGTCACCGAAATGGACGTCAAAATAGAGAGAAATGATAAGAATTTTGACGCTTTCAGGACATGGAAAGAATGACAAGCTGATGAAGACAATCAAAATTATCAGTGAATAAGATCCAAATAGCAAGAAACACTGAAGAAGGGCAGGAATTGTAATTAGAAGTCAAGAAATTTGACGTGGACGTGAACGAGAAGACTAAAACAAATGACCGAATTATATAGGGAAGATGATGCTAACTAAGAGGGTGCTAAACCATATTCTCAGGTATATCACCAAAACAAGAATCAGTTCTAGTGAAGGCCGCAGAATAAAAAAAAAACAGATATTGGAAGAACGACAAGAAAACGAGGTTGTAGAAAATCGAAGTACGGAGAGTTAACAAGTAAACTTAGTACAATTTAGGGGAGAATTGAGATATGTATAAGCATTAGATCGAGTTACTTCAAGGATAATATGTACACCAGTGATTCCCAAAGTGGTCTATATCGACCCCTAGGGGTCTATGACAACCTGCAAGGGGTCTACGTCAGCGAAAAAAAAATTG
>WOGN01000740.1:0-22434 GCA_015342105.1 Leptinotarsa texana | reverse complement strand
TATCGTTATTGTTCAGATCATCCAATTGAGGCCAAAAAAGTTGATAATCATCAACCTATAGTGCTCGCCGTTAACAGTGATGGCCTGGCCAACGTCGTTCTCAACGAAATATAGATGGATCATGCCACAAGCCAAAAATTAACACCAAATAGTGACTTTCTCCCAAATTCGAGAATTGTTTTGTTCACCTCATCTAGAAACAGGCCTCATCCCTGAAGATGATTTTTCGATGAAAATTAGGGACAGTTGCCAAGTGCTCCAGAACCTATTCAGCGAGCACACGTTGTCTGTGAACGTTAACCTTCAGTTCTTGGGTCAATTGATTTTTTGCAGATGCAGGCCCAAGTCACGACGCAAAATTCGCCAAGTTGTGGTCTGCGAAAGGACGAGTTCTTGTGAGCAACGCGAAATCGACTGCCTCAGATTCTCCTGCACATTCTGACAGGCGATGTTTTCGGCAGATCTTGCGTTATATTAACGTTCAGGTGTCCATCGTTCACTGAACCATATGAATCAAATTTATCACATTGCGAATATTTCTCTCGGTAAGACTATTATGGCGACAGTCAAATAGGCAAAGCACTTAGTACGTTGCTCGGACAGAACACCAATTTTGATAAAATAATTTTATTATTTGCAGGTTTTGTTTAATGTTATATCAATCCATGGTTATTTGACCAAAACAGACGGAAAAAATGACAACAAATTTGACAGAAATAGATTCAACAAGATGGCCGTTATCAATTGTCAAAGTTCGGAAATCCGTGTTGGATTTTCCTCTTATAAACAAAGTTGCCAGTGCCTAAGGAAATCCTCATTCACCTAAATTAATCGCTGAATTCAATGCAAGTTGACATTAAACTGAAGAGAATAAAAAGTTAAGTTGATGACTGGCGAGACGAACATAAAAACTTGCGCAGAGAAAATGCAGAATTTGAGTTGGTGTTAATTTTTCTCACAAAAGTGACTTGACAAGTCATGGTTTCCCAGAGTGCGTCATCTGTCACTCTCTTATGGACGACAACCCTCCGAAGTTGAAACTTATGGGGGCCTTACCTTTAAACGTGTAATAAATAATAATTTGCCAAGGCGCGTTAAAACGAAATGAGCTATTGTTAATGGTTGAGTTGTTTAAAATTTTTATGAAAATGTATGTGCGAATCTGTACAGAGATCGAGATGTTTTCACTGGTAATAGACGAGATGAGCGATGTTGCTTGTATGAATTAGTGTGCATTTATGAAGAACGGAATCCAATACAAATAAAATTTCTTGCTATTGTATCTTCTCCTTATAATGTATATGAAACATACATTACATATTTCTTTCAATAATTCAATAAAGTCACAGAAGAAATGTTGAAGTATAAACATCACCAATTGCTCATCTATGATCAAACTGCATAAATAACATGTTTAATAAAACCTTTTTCTGTATGCGAAAGAAAAAAAATCATACTGTATTGTTTGCTTTCTTTTTACATAACTACTGCTATCAAGTGTAGGAAAATAATTTTGGCAAAATTAATTATCGTTCTTCAATTGATTTCATGTTATCGATTTTGAGACTCTTTCATTGTTGAAAATATTTCAGTAGCAGAACAAGTTGAAACTCTGATTTCAAAATAATACGTGTTCTAGGCTAATTCCTCGTTTATTCAATAACCAATTCCAATGAAATAACAAGAAGCTGAGTCCTTGTTTTGGAACATGTTGCATTGTGTAATAACCAAAGTACTTCCCAATTTATTTAGTAGGATTCAAACCCAAAACCCACAGAACATAAACATCTCTTACATCAGGATATCGTTTTCTAAGATCACTGGTTGAGTGTACTTGAATAATTTGAAGATGCAACCGACCCTTTGAAAACAGAAATAATGTTAACCAGTCTTCATTTGTAGTAAGATATAACACTCTCAAGATATTTTTTCAATAACTGGTTACTTAAACAGTGGATTAGGTGATGTCACTTGAAAAATAAATATAAAAATATTTTTTTATAGAAAATCGTTACCAACGAATAGTACCTAAATGGCAAAATATTATAACAAACTTCACAATGTTTGACACAAATTTGACCTTATATGGAAGTAAGTGGGTATCATATTGAAAACTTGAAAACGTTTCAATAAATGATCTCGCAAATAAATATTACAACACAATACGCTCATTCAAATGGAAAGAAGTATATTTTTAGGAGAGATTAAGTCAGGTTGGGTTGGGTCCAAAGTTACTTGGTCTATTTGACCCTCCACCGCAACCCGCAAGGGTTTATTGTGACTCACACCTATTCACACACAACCGAATGAACCCAGCTTCTTAACGAAGCCGATTAGTTTGTATGGAAAGTGGTCTTTCAGGACAGATAGTGAGAGTACGACTCTGACGAACTCTAAAAACATGATTCGATCCCCTGCGGAGAAGACACAAAGTGTGCTCTGCTGTTTCATCATTTTCCAAACAGAAGCGACACACACTATCTTCCGACAGTCCGAGTCTCTGCATATGATGATTCAAATGACAGTGACCTGTAAGGAGGCCTGGTAGATGCCTACTGTAGTCCAACAACTATTTGGTATCAAGCTCCGAAGGGTGGAGTGAGCCGATCCTGGAAGATTCTGCTAGAAGTCCATAAGTCTTCTTGACATCGAGGTGTTCAATCTCGGTTTGGCAAAGCCTAAAGCCATGCCAATGACAAGTTCTGGTCCGATAAAGCTGCTTGCCGCACCTTTCTTTGCAAGGAAGTCAGCAGCTTCACTGCCTTCTAGGCCAGTATGGCCAAGAATCCAGACCAGAGACAATCTGTTGAGACTTTCTATCGGGGAGAGTCGTTTTTGGCAATTTTTTACCAATTTAGACGTTGCTCGGTAGGAGGCAAGAACTTCCAACGCCGCTTGACGGCGTTGGAAGTTCTTGTTCAATATCAGTCCAATATCAATATCAGTCCAATACAGTCGCATAGGTTCCTAGGCAGGTTGATATCTCTGTCCAGGGTCTGCGACTGAAAACACCTGCACCAGAACCAGAAGGTGTTTCTGATACTTCTGGAGGTTAGTAAAAGTTTATTTTGAAATTAACAGCTGTCTTCCTTTTTTTGAAAGTTTCCCACATTTTTGCACATAGATGAAAGCCTGAATCGTTATTTTCCAATATTCTTATGTAACTAACAAACAATAAAATATATAGAGAAAAACCCTCCCACAAAAAGAGTAGTTAATTAAACAATGGGTTTTTCCCTGATTTCGAAATCATAGAAATACGAATTTCTGAATAGGCTGTCGAAATAAGGTTGGACATTTTTCTTTGGCAATTTTCACTAAAAACTGAAAAGTTTGGTGTATACTATTTGTTGGATCAACCTGTATAATTAGCGTGTATCTGCAATGTCCATTTCAACACCAAAACAATTCTATGGAATATTTTCAGAGATGTTCCAAATTTTGACTAGAGAATGTTAGGACAGCACAGACAACAATCATTTTGGTATTTCAATATCTATAATGGGTTCATTATTAATTTGTTTACAAGCTATTAGTAGTAAAAAAAAAGCTGTTGCAAAATCCTAGCATTATAAATTATTGTATACTAGAGGCCCGCTCATAAAAACTCCATACACTCTATGACATTGGGTCACGATATTTTTCTTTTGCCCTCTCTTGAGTAGTTCTATTTTTTTCTTCAATTCTTCGTTTTCCTTTTCTATGTTAGTTAGGCTATGATTATTTTCCTCAATCTTTAAGCAGAGCTTCACTTCGACCGCTTGTATTGTCGATTTTAATTCCGTATTTCCTTTCAATAATTGATCAAGCAGTTGTTTATTGGTAATCTCTGCATCTAGTCATTTTTATTTTTATCTTTATGGATCAATAAAAACACTTGTGTTGTGATAAGGATTCGTTCGTTTATGTTCTTTTGCATGGACGTAATTTATCATATAGGTATGGTTCAGTTTAATTCGAGTTATAATTGTCTTCGACATACCAGATTTACGAATTTAAGTCGGGAGTCACTTCGAAGTACTTGTTTACTCACTCACTAACATGCATTCTAAATTCAGATTTATATTATAAACAACTTATTTTTACAAATTACAAATATTCTCTTGACAAAATTCGGTATTAAACGACACTGTTCAAACACACACCATCTCCTGTGGAATTAAATGTACTTACAATTACACACACTACCTCTTTTCATTTTTAAATCAGAATTAATTTGTTGATGCTACTCATTGTTCACTAAATTTCATATATATATATATTAAAGACGTTTCTTCTTTTCTATATTTTTTTATGATTCTCCCTTACGTATACCTGCACCTTCGATTGCAAATGGTGTAACAATAATTACCTAACTACAATCCCTGTCAAGACAGGGTAGAATTGGCATTTCGGTATATCTTCTAAAACACATAACCGGATCGAGTAGCCTTCAGCGAAATCCCAATCGACGGCAAGCATCTGTTTAGAGCTCGTCCTGTGAGGAAAGCGTGCCTGGCGTCAAGGGTACCACCTGTTCGCAGACGGCTCAGGAAGTCTACGCGACTTCATCCTCTCGACTCTGACCTCTGGCATCGAGACGCCGCCACCGACGGTCGACGGGACGCCCGCCCGTGGATGCCGCCTGCCGTCGGGACGCGTTGCCGGTGTCAGCTTTAAATGCCCCTCGGGATACGGCTCTTTATGCAATTAACACCGATTTCGAAGGATTGTCGGGTTTCTTGGTTATTGGGTCAAATTAAAAGGCAGCGACAATGAATAGTGACGGCGAAACGACGCTGCCAAAATGAAAGGCGGTGCGTTGTGTTTAATAAGGAAAATTTTATACTGCATCACTTGTTAATTCTTGATGATTTCTTTGAGTGAAATAGTCACTTCTGTTCACGTTGCCCAGGAAAAATGAAAAACAAACGTAGATATCGTTTACTGAGAGATGGTGTTACGGTTCTTTTCAATTTGGTAAGAAGTCCATAATCTGTACGGGAAAGGTTGGTACATTTTCCCAATACCCGATATTTTCTTAACACAACAACGTTTCTCGAAGAGAACTTACTGAACGTATCGGGTATTATACGTATATCAAGTCAAGTCGTTATAATTCAGTCAAGTGAAATCATTGAAATTTCAGAGTATAGACCTGAACCTTAATTTCTGAGTGTCTCAGTGGAGTAAATCATGTCAGGTAGACACATGAAGAGAATAAAATTTTGTAATAAGAATATTTTCAAGAGACAAAGTGTGAAACAAGGATATGAAATACATAAGAGCTTACTCAGTATATTAAGTTAATGTGGCAACGATAGTACCACTGAATTTCGGTAAGGTTAGCCAGCTTTCTAGTCAATTGCATTAATTCTATAAAATTGTGTCATGACTCATACGAAAAACTTTTTCAAATTTCGCTTCATTGAAATCAGTATTACTATTTTTCTGAAATACTAGTTGGTATGAAAAAAACATCATCCAAAATCTGCGACTGGAAAGAAAAATTCTTCAATAAAATTCTGTTGGAGATATTGGAAATCTCTTTTGTGTGCTATTTATGTTATTGTCTTATTTTCAGCTAACAAACCGTTAGTCATACGACTCTATATTTTCAGAAACTGTTTTTCAACAGAAAATCACATGTAAAAATTATATAGGAACTTCCATTCGCAAAAAAAATAATAATAATCGTTTTCGAGTTTTCATCCACCCAGAAAAAATTCTGATGAACTTATTAGAGGATAATAATAAAACTGGTTTTGAAAATATTTTTATAGTTGACCTTTATATTGATGAATGATTTTGAAAAACTCAGCGTATTGTAATCTAAAACTTCTATAGAAAAATGGTTAAGGCTTTCGCGGCAGAGCTTGAAGATCGTGGATTTTTGGAATTTCTTCCTAACGTTTCTCTGACACGAGTGGCTAGCTTCTTCAGAGGTTTATACATACTCAAAAAGGATTTCAAGGCCGTGGATTTCTGGAATTTCTTCCAGACGTTTCGTTGGCACGATCGGCTAGCTTCCTCAGAGGTTTATACATATTGAGTCTGAAGAAGATAGCCACTCGAGCATGTGAAATATCAGGAAAAAATTCAAAAATCCACTGCCTTCAAACCCGAAGAATATTCATACTTTTATAGGAAACATTTTTTCACAACTTCACTTCTTCAACAGAAAATCCTACTGGAAACTAGATAGGACAAATACTGTAAATTGAGAATTGGAAATTCTCAGGTCAGATTCGGTCCCCAGCGGGACAGGTAAAAAGCATAAGCTCTCTGTTTCATCATTTTCCAAACAGAGGCGACACACACTGCCTTCCGGCAGTCCGAGATTCTGCATGATGATTCATGCAGGCCGTCCTACAGGTCACAGTAGGACGGCCTGCATGAAGTTAGACATCGTCGTTCATCCCTACTGTAGCCCAACAATTATTTAGTATCAAGCTTCCGAGGATGAATAAACGCCTTGGAGTGAGCCTGAAAGATTCCGCCAAAAGTCCATAAATCTTCTTACCATCCAGGTTTTCAATCTTTATTTGGCAAAGCCTAAAGCGATGCCAATGACAGGTTCTTTGTTTGGTAAGTGGTCTTTCAGGACAGATGGTGAGAGTACGACTCTGACAAACTCTAAAAACATGATTCGATCCCCTGCGGAGAAGACACAAAGTGTGCTGTGCTGTTTCATCATTTTCCAAACAGAAGCGACACACACTATCTTCCGACAGTCCGAGTGTCTGCATATGATGATTCAAAAGACAGTGACCTGTAAGGAGGCCTGGTAGATCCCTACTGTAGTCCAACAACTGTTTGGTATCAAGCTTCGAAGGGTGGAGTGAGCCGATCCTGGAAGATTCTGCTAGAAGTCCATAAGTCTTCTTGACATCGAGGTGTTCAATCTCGGTTTGGCACAGCCTAAAGCGATGCCAATGACAGGTTCTGGTCCGATGAAGCTGCTTGCTGCACCCTTCTTTGCAAGGAAGTCAGCAGCCTCATTGCCTTCCAGGCTAGTATGGCCAGGAATCCATACCAGAGACAATCTGTTAAGACTTTCTATCGGGGAGAGTCGTTTTTGCCAAGCTGCTACTAATTTAGATGTTGCTCGGTAGAATCCAAGAACTTCCAACGCCGTTTGACTGTGTGAGATTGGATTCTTCCAATCTCTCCACATATGATTCAATAACGTAAATTTTCGCTTGAAATTCAGTCGCATAGGTTCCTAGGCAACTTGTTATCTCTGTACAGGGTCTGCGACTGAAAACACCTGCACCAGAACCGGAAGGTGTTTTTGATCCTTCTGCAGTTTAGTAAAAGTTTATTTTGAGAATAACTGCTCTCGTTTTTGACAATTTGCTACTAATTTAGACGTTGCTCGGTAGGAGTCAAGACCTTTCAACGCCGCTTGACTGTCCCCAGAATATTTTTATTGTTTTTTTGTGTGGAGGCTGGATTCTTCCAATCCCTCCGCACAAAATTCAATAGCGTAAATTTTATAGTATATACCGTGTGTAATGTAATAAATTTGTCTCATTCATTTTAGACTATGTTAATTAAAGCATGTCATGAAAAATATATCTCAATATTAATTTATATCATTTTCACTTGCAAAGATTTTTGTTAAATCATCAGCTTTTTTTTAATAAACGCAGTTAATTAATCAACCCGTATGTCACTAATTACGGTGAGATGGTAAAAACAACATGTATTCAGAAAATATTGAAAATTGTAACTGTTGAAAAATAATTCTCAAAGAAAATTAAATTTAGATAACTGACACAATTTGCAGAAAGTCTCCTAGAAAACTATATTCGTTAATTCCCCATTGGAGAAAATGGTTTTTATCCAATTGTCCATGCAATTTTTTTTGTGGAAATAATAACCAATAAAATGTAATCTGAAATAAAATTGGAATTAACTCCACGTTAAAATTTATTTTGAAGCAATATTTCATTACAAACAATGCAGAAAATTATTTCAAAAATGATTTGTCATTTCATAAAACTGCAATTTAGTTTTCAAATTATAATAATTGCTTTTCGTGAATATTTGATTCTCTCAAGATTTTCTGTGATATTTCCAATATTTTTGTTTCACTGAGTTTACACTCTTAGGGGCGGCAAACGGAAATCGCCCTAACTCCAACCCTGTCTGTTACCCTGATGGTCAGCTACCTCGAATATCTAAACTAAAAAAATGTTTAGAAGGGTTTAAGTTTCCAAAGCTGGCTCGCGCTCCGATTCACCAACCAACAAATGATAATTGTCGGAAACATATCCCGCGAGGCGCCACTGCCTCTAGGACCTCCCAGTGCCCCAAGAGTGTTTGCAACGCGCCGCAAGCACAACTCGGGGGGACGCGGCCCCGCCGAACACGAAGTCCATCGAACATCTCCGAGAAGGAACCATTGCCTCCACAGAGGGGTCGTTTCTAGAATAACTTGATCCGGCCGACGAATGCAGAAAAAAGGTAACGCTCTAACTTATTACAGATGTCGAGTATCTACAGGTTGGAATTGAGGTGGCCGTCTAATCCGGTTTAACAAACTTTAGAACCACAGTCTAAATACATTGATATTTAGCCACCTCTGAGAGGTCAATTTCAGAGGTATTTTCTACTAGAAATAATACAACTGATGTTCAATAATCAAGATGAACAATATCGTCCAGATTACTTTAAAACTATCTATATAGTTATTTGAATCAACTATTCGTAGACTTATTAAAAAGCAAAAAATTCAATGAATTTTTTTGTCAAATATCTGTCAAACACAAATTTTCCGGGTCTGAAATGAAAGTGAACTTTACGAATGATATTCATGATATAATAAAAATTCGAATATTTGACTAAATTGCCATTTCGAAGAAATTTCTCGAAGAAAAATATGTTTGTTAATTTCATAGAGGTTTAAATTCACTACTCTTCAAAAAACCAATTCACTTCTTTTGAGTTTTTCTAAAAACTATTATGACACGTGTTTTGGAAAATATAATTTTTACTGAATTCACTCTCACATATTCACTTCATTTACCTATTTTTATGTATCTAGATTGATTTTTTTTAATGAAATACAAATCATGAAATTATGAAACAACAACAAAAATTAATTGGCGCTCCGAAATGACTTCATTGATTTCAAGAGGCGCATTTATATTTTTTCAGTTGATCTGGAGATCTTGATCTGCTTGATCTGCCAATGTCCTCAAATAAAACAAAATGTAGGGTGTCTCCAGAGGCTCAAATAAATTCAATACATCGCTAGAAACTTAAACCAGTCCATTTCGTCTTTGACCAAGGCGTAATAATGACCAGATTCAACACCAGAATTTCCGAAAGTTCCATACAAACCTTAACCCTACCTTTATTATCGGGTGGAAATACAAATATATATAAATTTCTTGACATTTTTGTTGATCATGTAACTCTACAAGTTGTTTGAGATATCTATTTTGATGAAGTTTTTCCAGAATTCAATTTCGAAAAGCTTGTGATTTGATATTTATTGTTTCATGAAAATCAAGATGAAGTTTTCAAAATCTACATTTATTTTCTGTAGAGTAATTGAAGAACTACAAAGCCTTAAGCTAAATTTGGGATTTTATGTCTCACGAATTTTTGAAAATTTTGTCCAATTAGTTCATTTACAATAATAAATGTATAATATTGCTACGCTATTTGTAGTCACTCTCAAGGAGATACGGAAATATATATTGTTGTTTCTGTGCAAAATGAAAGAGGGTTAGTTAAAATGAGAACTTTTTATGGTTCATATATTTACAGAAGTGGAAAAGTCATCTGAACCAAACTTATACACTGAACATGAATTATGGGACCCCTGTTATATAAAATTGACATAATTCTACTACCATCAAAACACAGTCAAGAATAGTTTTTAGATAACATATGCTTTTCTTCATCAGTCAGTTGGTAATATTGATGTTAGCATTTTCAATAATTTCTCCGATTGTTTTATATCAACCCTTAGGAACAGGTTTATATTTTTCAGGAACATCAAAACCATCTGTGTAAGAATGCAATTAGGTTATTACTTCCAATAACCTGAATGTCGAGAAATATACCTTTCTATATAGTGTTATTACTAAACGGTAGGACGATAGCCGGTTGCGTTCGCGTGAGTGGTTTGTTCCACTCTTTCATTCGACCGTCAGGTGAAACGGTGGTTCGAGCCGCGAGGTCAGACGATCGATTTTCAATGCCTGTCATCCAACCCGTGCTATAAATCGTACGTTAAAAGGCGAGACCTTGTTAATCCAAAGCTCGCAAATTACAGAGAACAAATGTACTAATTTTTGTTTTCTGCAAATAATATTAATAGATTTTACGAAAAATTTTTCTGAAATTGTAAAATATTCTCGGAACGGTTAGTGTCAGAATGAAATGGAAAATTGAAAGAACTGAAAGAAAACATTTGGAATGTGAATGAAAAGCACCTGACGAAATGGGCAAAAATCCATGATGAACATATTCAATGACACTTTATTGTAACATTTTCACAAAACAATTTACGAAACCGCAACACATGTTTTACTATACAATAGATCCGCTTGGCATGGGTATTAAACTAGTATGTTGTGCCAATTTTACAATAGGGTGCTATTAATAATAATAAGAATAATAATCTTCATTCAATCCATACAGATCACATACAGCACAAATGAAAAAAACCATGTGATGATAAACAAATTTACAATCAACCAACCTTTTATATAAAAAGAAGAAGAAATAATCTATTTGAAATAACTTTTGACCAAAAATCCACCTTCATCAGTTCGGACTTCCATTGTCTAATCTAATATAAATTGATTTGAAAACCCTGAAAAAAACAATTACAAAATTAATAAGATTAACCGAAAATAACAATTTTATTGAACAAAAACTGAATTTACAAAAAATTAACATACAAGCTACAACCAAACAAATAAAATTAAAATATTAATAAAAACTGAAAAATAAAGATTAAAAAATTATTATTAGCAAAAATGAAAAACAAATTGAAAAAATTAAAGGGGTTTCAAACCAAGTTATGTCACGACGTTTCGATTGTTAGTATCCACAGTCGTCTTCGATTCGTCACCCGTCACTGATTGGCAGTAGTTTTATGATAGTTGTTAATCTCGCGCTCTCTCAAGCACATGCTCTAACTTTTAACAATGCTTGTATCAACAAATTTCATATAGTTATTGAGAAGGAATACCCAGATCTGTCCACAACAGCACTGAAGAGCATTTACAACTGAGAGCACGGATTCTCTATAATAGTGAATTTGCAAACAAAATCATGAAATCGTTTGTTTAGTGTGTTACAAATCCCATTTCATACATTAAAATTGGTTAATTACAAACAAACTTATGTTTCTCACTGATAGAATAAAACATTTTTTATGCATTGAATGATTGTATGTGTACACTTTTTTAATTAAAAACTACAGCAATAAATTTTCCCCTTTCCCCTCACGAACACATACTGCGATATCCTCTGGAAGTTGCCACCCGCAGTTTGAGAACCCCTGATTTACACAGTTGTAGGTTATGTAAATAGTTCAACACAGATCACTTTTCATTTCGATTCATTCATTCTTTATAAATAAACAACAATATTATCAATGTTATTATCAATTTTCAATTCATTTTTAGAATTTTTTCAGGTTTTCACTTTTGAATGACAAAATTCAAACTGTTCAAACTGTGGTCTTCATAACTGTTATTGCGTTCCACTATTTCTTTCCGAATTTTGAAACTTGTCAGTCGTGATCATAGATCATCGTTTCTAATAATGACAGGCACCGTTTTGAAAATTTTAAGATTATATTAGAGTTGCTCCTTCTCGAATGATAAAATGTTGAAATTCAGATTCATTACCGACCCTGTGTGAAAAAAATGGTTTGATTTCATGGATCGTAGCGACTAGAAGAAAAAACAAAAAGGTTTTCAACTACTAAGATAAAAACAGTCAGTTACTAAAATTAGAACGTATTCTAAAAACACTTTATTGTGTGATTTTTACTAGACGTATATTTTAAAATTAGAAGATAAAACAACTCACTATGGTATTGAAAATATTGTCATCAAACTGATGTTCTGAAACTGAGTGAAAAGAAAATTAAAATAGAGGCAAGAATAATCCCAGGCATGAATGAAATCTTATCATGAAGCGATTCGAAGTTATCAATTGATTTATTGATTAGATATCGAAAGACTGAAAATATAGTCAGGCGTTGATGAAGAGTTGTTGGTCCTAGTTTGGTCCATTCTTACGTTTCTATGAAGGTAAGTAATGATTCATCTCGATACTGATACAAATTTTTCAGTATTATAATCAAGCATTCGCAAAGAAACGAGACCTTCAACGAGGCAAGTTTCTGTTCATTTCACACTGAAGTGACAATTCGTCAAATGATTATATTAAGTCAGTCTCATGACCGGTGAGTGCAGAAGATGTGTAGAAATTTGTTATTAGTCTGTTTGATAATTTGAGCCGACAACGTAACATTACAAACAAAAGTTTCTATCCTTATCTTCGTAATACTTTATTTGACATACACCGACCCAAACTTACGCAGATACGATTTTTCCCTCCGGCCAGGACTAAGTCAGGTTGGCTGTGTAAGAACATTCGAATCAAAACGAAAAGTGGAATCGATTATGAATTTTTCTTTGATCCATACATTTCTTCGATCACTTTATCACTTCTTTCAGACATCTTTTCGAATGTTAGCCATTATTCAAATCAATAAAATTGATTGGAATGGGTTAACGTAAGAGAGAATCATAAGAATAAAAAACCAAATTCGGTTTTCCGACTTATACCCTGGAATCGTATTCTTACTAACTTGGTGTGCCATGACCAAGAAAGTAATCAAAGTTCGTAATGAAAACCGCAATCTCATTCGCGGAGTAAATGAAATAACACGACTCGTTTGGCAGCAAAGTGAAGCGTTAGGTGACGAAAGAACGGAAAAGGCAGGAATAAATTCGACTTGGAATTGTCTACTTTGACAATGTATTCAAATGCTCCTCATTGGAATACGTTCCTTTCATTTAAAGAAAGAACAATGTCTGAAAATAAATTAATGGCTGATTGTTGCATTACAGTGGGGTCTCTTTCTTTTCAGTTATAAGTAATAAATGAAACAGCTCAAGGATTCTTTTGTAAAACTTTCTAGAATTGTCTCAAAGTATAATGGAGGTATGATGATGTTCTTAGTGGAAACTTATCGTTGCACTGATCTGAATTCATATTCATTTCACTACTAATTGTGTACAACGAAACAGGCAATCGGGTGAATATTCTAGAGAATTTGGTGAATCTCAATTATAGTTACAATAACATCTGTATTCAAACAAAACTAGCAATTTGTTTGGTATACAAATTATTTGAACATATGTTATATTTGCTATAGAATCAATATCAAAATTCTACTTGGCAAAAAATGCGAAATTCTCATGTGATAATATATGGAAATAATATTTACAAAATGCATTGTTTTCAGATATATTTGTTTCAATATATTGATTATTTTTCTCAATACAATTACGTGAAAGGGTCTTCTGACTTCCGAACTTTGACAATTGATCTGTTGAAGCTACATCTGTCAAATTAGTTGTTATTTATCCAGTCTGCTTTACCAAATCACCTTGTAGCATGTATCACGTTTGATGTTATATACATTTCTCCCAATAGTACAAATGAAGTATATGAAATGGCTTTCAATCTCTTACAACAAAAGATCTAAATCTTATATTGTTGGGGATTTTAATATACAAGGGATTTCAGGTACTAGCACATGCATAGTGGGAAACTAGACTTATTATGCGGGTTCACTGATTTTAACTCCCTCCAACAACTCAATCACATTAAAAATAATTATGGCCGTATCTTCGATTTAGTATTTACTTCATAAAATGATTCTACCAGCTGCACTATAAATAAAATAGATCTGCCGTTTGTGACGGAGGATGATTATCATCCTGCTCTAAATGTCACTATTTCTTCTGAAGGGAGGAAATAATCTACAAACATTCCATTAGAAACGAGGTATAACTTTAAAAAGTCCAATTTTCTTGAATTGATGTGGCCTTAGGTAAATTTTATAGTTTGTGGAATGACATGATAGAAAGATGTGTCCCTAAAATTAATTTTGTTAAGAATAACAATTCGTATCCAATTTGGTTCACTGAAGAGATAAAGGATCCGAGGAGAGAAAAAGAGAGATACAGGAAATTGAAAATGTTATCAGATTATTATGAAAATAAATTCAAAGAGTTAAGGTGTGGATTAAAAAAATTAATTAGGAAAGAAGAGAGGATTTATTATGAAAAAATCGAAGATAGTACACATACCTAAGTGAATGAATTTTGGAGTTTTGTGAATAAAAAAAGTCAAATAATATAAATCTAGGAAGTTTTGTTTATAATAATGAGTTTGTAGACGAAGGTAAAACTGCCGACGTATTTGCAAAATTCTTTTCGTCAGTCTTTTTCTCCGAACCTCCAACTTGTATCATGCATTTCAAAGATACACATAATGGTATGGAAATTTGTAATGAATCATTTAACATAGACTCTATTTGCGAGACTGACTTTAATGCAGCAATGAAAAAAGTGAAGCCCAAGAAGGCAGAAGGTACAGATGGTATTCCTCCTTATATTTTGAAAGGCTGTAGTGAATGGCTAAAAGTTACATTGATTTATATTTACAACTTGATCATTAAAACTCATTGATTCCCACCTGAATGATTTGGATTAATTGTTGAGTGTTATTAACAGGTAGGCATTTTATATTACTTTACATATTGTGGAAGATTATTATATAAGAAAAACAATAGATAATATATCATCATTGTCGATCATAATAACTTTTGAGTATTCAACGAAACTCATTTTTTGTGGAGGAAAATCAGTTTTTCATCGACATTTTTTGGGTATTTATTACCTTCCACAATTGAAAGTGCATGATAGTAAACATCGAGATTACATAAAAAATAGACAATTCAAAGTATCAAAATTGTCAGAATACATTTCAAAATCGGACGGTGAACATCGAGTGGAATGGAATAGGATAAGAATGATTACCAATAAGCCTCACTCTAAGAGACGTGAACTGAAAAAAATCAGCGTATATTCTCATATCTGGAGAGAATTGTATTTTGAACAGCTTCTTAGAAATAGACCGTACTTGGCTACATATCTTGAAGAAAAATTTGGATAGTGGTGAGATGGCAACAGACTAATATCTAAGAGCACCTTGTATTACATCGAATATTTCAGTTGTCAATCAACAACTTTGACATAATTTCATAATAAAAAACTCCTTTGACATCTGTCGAAAAAGTAAAGGAATAAATAATCAAAAAGAAATAACTGCCAATATATTAGAATTTTTGGTCTATTTCTGAAGACGGAGGCAGATTTTGGCCTCTGAAACGTTAAGGTAAGTATTGTATTATTTCTTAACAATTTTTTTTGATAGGCAACATTGTTGAATACGACAAGTTACTGATGAATAGAAGATTTTTTTTGTAAAAAATAATTTGATTTTCACGCATTAACTTATCGGGGTAAACTGAAAAGGTAACAAATACCCATAAAAGTTCTTCCATAAAAACTTTTGAATAATTCTTCAAAGTGCCATAAGTAGACAACAGTGAAGTTTGAACTACTCCAGCTACAGATGGGGAAAATGAATATACACATAGTTACTACGCCATTTTTACAGGAATCTGCAACGCTGACCATTATTCTACGAAAGATATCTGAATGAGATCTGAAACGACCGACGTGGATAATTCGTATATGCCGGGATTCATTTTGCTCCCATACCACTGATGTTTACCCGAAACGGTTTAAAATTCATTTGCCTTTGTAAACCCTTTGAAGACCTCTATAACCTGTACTTGATTAAAATTCAAATACCTCACATGTTCGCTCGGACCCACATGCAAAGGATGTTTTTTATGTAGGCGTAGCAAACCCCAAAGACTTCGAAATTAAAGGATAGGATGCCTTCTCACAGGTTACGTGTTTCATGTAGTTAATGAAGTATTATAGGCTATACGGTCAGTAATGAACCAGAGTTTTCTCGAGAGAAATACATTCATGGACCCTATTCAAAACTTTCCTAGATTATAAATCGCATAGTCAAACTCCGAAGAGCTGATGGCTCAGAACAAAAGGTGACTTAAAAACTTCAAGCACTCAATTACTTATTTGAATTGAACTGAGTATTTTTAATGTCTTTTCAACAATGAATTTTCGTGCATACTGTTTCAGAAACATCAAATATTGATAGTTTTCACTGAATCTTTATGCAGTATCTGATAGTTTGATCTCAGAATCCAATTAATTTGAATGGAAAAGTAAAATCTTTTGAGATATGTTTCATGAAAATAAGTTCACGTGCATCCATTAATTCTACAGTTTAATTTCGGTTCACCCGAAAATTCACTTGGATTTTGAAAAAGAAAAAGGATTATTAACCAAAACGTCAATCAACCATATGAAAATAGCTAATTTGTAGTCAAAATTTATGAATAAGATAAATTACACTGACCAGTTGGACTTTTGCGTTATGAAGTTTACACTTCATTATTATTCAGAAGGTTCTCTATTGAATCAGTTGTGTTTATTTCATACATAATCTGAAAAATGAATAAAACTGAATCTTTAGCAGAAATATATATACGGGGTGTCAATATCTTCCTTACTATCTTCCTTCCAGTAAACAATATGAAGAATTGAAGCGGCAGGTCGATTTTATTGTTAAGGGAGACACTTTTAACGACTATTTGTAGCCCTCGTGGTTCAACCCCCCTAGGAGGAGTAGCTATTACCTTCAGAATTTTAAATGGGAAGTGGGTCAAGTGGCACATGGTCGACATTTCGAACAGTTTATAAAATAAGCGTAAGTAGACTTTATATCTGGAATGTATTTCTCGCAAATCGAATTTTATTTTGTAAAAGGACCATAACCAACAAATAAAAAATTTCACGTATAATACATTTATTTCTGTCATTCAAAGATTGGAACCATTTTGATTAAAACGAGTGAACACAATAATGCATCTCAGAACAGGCAAATTCCAATTACATGTGTAAGTTCAGAACGCTATTTTTCAGAAAATTTTCATCAAACAGAAATCAAAATTTGTTCGAAGGTGATTGACAATGTTTCATGACGAATTTCACTAGTTCGGACTTCCATTGTCTAATATATAAAATGATTTAAAATACCTGAAGCAATTAAAAAAAGGAAGAATTGAGCACAAGCACAAAAAACATACACAGCGATGGGAAACCAACAAATCAGGAATAGCAGAACATGTTTGGACCCATCAACACAACATCGAGTTTAGGAGAAAATTCAAGAAAGCCGCTTAAATGCTCTTCAACAACGTATTTAGCCAAGCTAGCGTAGAGATACGCAACATATGGAAACCCATCATCAAGGAAAAAATGGCCAACTTCCACCAAACGGTCATCTCCGACTGAACCAGTGGAGCGGAAAAAATGGAAAGTGGGGATTCGTGAAAGTACTCAAACGACTCGAAAGTTACTCGAAAACGATTGTAGATACTTACAATCGAAACGTCGTGAACTAACGTGGTTTGGAATCTCTTAACTTTTTATTATTTTCATTTTCATTTTTATTTCTTTATTTTTGTTCAATTTTTCGATTCTGACTCATATTTTATCTCACTATTATTTCATTTCAGGTTATTTTGCTTAATATATTTATTATTTTCAGCTATTCATTATTAATTCTTCCTTTTTTAATTGTTTCAGGTATTTCAAATCATTTTCTATATTAGACAATGGAAGTCCAAACTAGTGAAATTCACAAATCAAAATGATATGCCGCTTGACACCCCTTTCTATTCAAGACTCTAAGAGTAACATCCAGCCTTCCGTTGGGGGTTGAACCACGAGGCCTACAAATACACCTTGAAAGTGTCTTCCTTGACTATAAAATTGACCTGTTTTTCAATTCCTTATACTATTTACTGAAAGGAAGATATTAAGAGTGGGAAGTTTTCAAATTGATACACTATAGATACTGATATAAACGGAGAAATTACCGTCGATAATATTTCTCAAAATAAGTCGGCAATATAATCATTCGACAAATATTGCCATGGATATCATGGTAATATTTTCTAGTTTAAAAATCATGAAAATTCATACAATTCGAATAGCACCCGATATAAAGGTTATACTCCATACTGATAATAAAAAAGGATATATACTATGTGGAATTTTTCGAAACACCGGGTGTGATAAAAACCAGAGGACGAATTTCGGATATATTTCCAGAAACTTCAGGAGATATAATATGTGCTGTTTGATAAAATAATAGATAGATATTTTTTTTTTCGGAAAAAACTCCTTTTGAATACCACGAGTTCACTACAAAAATAGTTGAATTAATTAGGTGTTCCATGCCCTGCAGGAGTACTATTTCTTTTTACCCACTTTCCATCTGAAAAACATCGGGTAGATGAGATTTTAGATTTGGCACTGCAACTTCACGCGTTGTATGATGAACTTGTATATTTTAATACTAAGAAAACCCTTTTGGCATGCTGCCATTATTGTTTTCACTTTGTGAATGAATCCAACATTTCCTTTCCATTTGCACCATCCTCAATAATTAAAAATGAAAATTGAAGAAAAACTAGTTGATTTCGACAGCCGACTTTATCCAATCAAAATTTTTAAATAGGGCTAATTTCAGTGGAGATAAATTCGATTTGAATAATGAAATTACCCTCATTCGTTATAGAGTTGGTACTTTTATTTTCAGGCTTTACATTTCTCTATGACGTTGATCAGTCTGACTTGGATTGATAAAGTCAATGCGAATTTATCGTTGGAATTTTGAAATCAATATAAGTAATGAAAGTTAGAAATGAAACGTCTGGCGTGAAATCGGGATAAATTTGAGCCCTAAAATACTGAACATTTTGGTGAAATCAATCAGTTTCCTAAGGTAAATTCCTTGATAATAAAAACAATGAAATGCGCTGAAAATTCTTGGATCTAACACATAGATGACGCTAGTTGTATTGCAAAACTTTGTATGTTACTGTGCTAAGAGTGCCATTACTTTTGTTATGTCCAAAAAATGGACCAAAAAAACAATTTCGTGTTCAAATATTACACTGTTTCTTGACGGGAAAAATACCGTTCAAGCGAATCACTGGCTTGAAAAGTGTTATGAGGACTCCATTCCATCAGAAACAACAATTGCAAATTGGTTTGCTGACTTCAAACGTGGTTGTAGAGATACCGATGGTGCAGAACGCAGACGACATCTAAATGAGGCAGTAACATCAGAAAATATTGTTTTTTTTTCCCCGTGGGTTAACCAATAATTAACTATATTGAATAATCAAACTTAATTTCATTTCAATGTAAATACAACGAATACTTCAACTAAACTTCAACTACTAGTTGAATGTCTATCGCCTTACTAGATCACTTCGCGTTCCGCACTGTAACTACCACTTGACTGTGTCGATATTCTCATGGCTAGCCTTTTAAATATCGTAATCAAATGCCGTAGAAATTTCGCCAAAGTTCCGTCGAAATCAGTAGCATTATTCTCGCTGCTTCTAGAGTGGCAGGGAATCATCGTACATTCGCGCGCTATTAGCTACGTCACGTTCGGTTCACGGTTACCAGTGGCGGCCGGCGTTATTTTCTTTCGAGCATGATTTACAACAATATAAAAAAATCCACAATATCTTTCGAATGATCGAAAAGTTAAGTTGCGTGAGCTAACTGACATTGTTAAATTATCAAAAGAATGTGTTGGCTTCACAAACATTTGACTATGAGTAAGTTCTTTCCAAAGTGGGTGCCGTGTGAACTCACTGTTGACCAAAAACAAGAACGTCTTGATGATTCTGAGCAGTGTTTAGCCATATTCAAACATAACAAACCAGAATTTTCACATTTTTGCGTTGATATGTGACAACAATCGTTATCTGAATAGTGAGCAACTGGGGAACCTCGTCCAGAGCGCCCGAATGCACAACAATCGCCTGGAAAGTTTCTGACCTTGGTATTTTGGGATGTGCGTGGTTTAATATTCATCGACTATCTTGAGAAGAAAAATACTAGCAACAGTGAATATTATATAGTGTTATTGAAACGTTTGAAGTATAAAATGGAAAAAAATCGATCGCATATGCCAGAGAAAATTTGCTCGATTAAGACATTGCACCGTGTCACAAGTCAATCAAAACAATGGCCAAACCTACATGAATTGAACTCCAAATTGCTTCCACATCCATCAGATTTATCTCTCAGCATCTCCTGACTATCCGCAGACCTCAAAAAATGCTCTCCGATAAGAAATCTCGTTGAAATGAAACTGAAGCCTATTTTAAAGCAAATCACGATTCGTTCCACAAAATTGGTATTGAAATGTTATAGCAGGCTGGAACGATTGTGTGGCTTTCGATGAAGATTACGTTGATGAATGACGTCAATTTTGCCCATGTAACAATATCAGTGAATGTCGAATTGAGACTCTTAGAGAATATGAAAAAGCGTTACTGAGTGGCAACTAAGTTCACCTAGAGGTGAACCATCTCATTACTATTCATAAAAACCACCAAGTGATTTAAAATAACGTTTTGGTGTTGGGAATAAACTTCAGTAATATTTAATAACACACCAAAGGTTTCAAGCAGTGAATTACAATATGAAGAGAAATGAAAATTTCTATGTTCCTTACCACTTTTATTTGTAACTAACGTTACTGCAGTTTCGCCCTATATGGACATTCTCAACATTGTTCATTGTATATGTTGTTATTGTATAAAATTCAAATTCATTTTTCTTTTCATTATAATTTCCTACCACGTAGTAATGGCTACGTCCATCAACTTATTGAATTACAATGTCATGTATACCTAAATATATGAAATATCAGTGTAATTTTTTTCAGAGGTATATGTTTTCAAATTAGGTAGCAAAATGATCATCTCGGACATAACGGCTTCAGTTTCTAAGATACTGTCATGCACGTTCATTTGGACGTTACTGAAATATGTCCAGTGTCCTCGCATGTGGGCAATGATAGAAGATAGGAACGTGGCAACCACGAGACGAGATACATAACAGTGTCATTCAGAAATTAAAATAAAATTGTTAATTAACAATCAAATGAATGTTATACAGTCAATCTCGAATTATTTCACAGATTGTTCACCTCCAATTTATGAATGTATTCAGAATTTCAGATGGAATTATGGAATACTTTCCTCCTCTGCTATACCCTTCTCGTATCAAATAATGGGAAACTAGGTTAAATATTCTACTAGCCCAATGTCTTTGGTAAGTTGGCCGAGTTCCATCCTGCCGATTTATATGCATATAATACAGTCATTATTTCAACAGCGTAGTGCACTTCCAACAATTTAAGATATGGTAAAAGGTGGATTACATTTTCGAATTCCTACTCAATGTACTGTTTCTATGAGATAATAGCCAGAAATATACATACACAAATGACTTCCTGAGAAGTTTTTGCAAAAATTATAAATCAGTGCAGTCGAGTTTTTTGTATTAGTTTCACATAAAACCACATGATGTGTAGTTTCAAATTGAAAATTGACTGGAACTGCTATATTCCAATTGAATGAATGAATAAATGAATGATTGAATGATGTATTTTTTTGTATTTGTATATACATATAACAACTTAAAAATAATCATATTTCAGAAAACAGTCATGAACATATCAGGTGGGCCATAAAGATGGCAGTATCAGTTTTGAATCCATATGATTTTTAGTTAACGATACCGTCACAAAACACGTGTACAAATTTAACAGCTGTCGAACTATTAGTTTGTGTAATAAAACATTTTATAATAATAATAATAATAATGATGATGAACTCGGTTAAGTTTTCGACACTGAACGGGGTGACCACAACTCTGTCACCGAGTTGGATCCCGTTCACCAAAAAACTCAAATAAAAGCCGCAGAGATCACCCCACTTCTGCGGAAACACAAGGATAAACCAATGCATGGGGTTTTCTTCAATACCGTTGAAGACCATGGCTTATCAAAGCGCCTGACTTTCGCTTTCCTCAGGTCGCGTGGGCTGAAGTCGGAAACTGAAGGGTTCATCATGGCTTGCCAGGATGTTGTCTTTAACACCTTAGTCTACCGCAGTCGCGTGATGGGTATAGTGGTTCACGATACAAGGTGCAGGGCATGCCGCGAGGCGCCCGAGACCCCAATGCACTTGCTATCAGCATATCCCGCGTATGCGGTCTCGGCCTATATCCATCGACATAATGCGGCCCTAAGAGTGCAATATTACCATCTACGGCACTCTTACGGTATTGAGGAGACACCGGTGTTGCCCTACGCTCCGGGGGATATTGAATCTGTTGTGGGGAACAAGAAGTGCCAAAT